>QNUK01000516.1:77500-385000 GCA_013621035.1 Clarias magur | reverse complement strand
TCACTTTTTAGTTCCTTGCTGATGCCATAACATCTTAATACACAAACTATACTATTAATTATACAATAGAAAACAATATAAATTGATTTGAATAAAAAAAAAACAATGGATTATTAATAAATAAATAATTATTATAAATAATTATTAATAATCAATTGTTTTTTTATTATTCAAATCAATTTATATTGTTTTCTATTGTGTGTGTTTTCAGAAACTGTACCATGATCAGTTAACAGCATGAGCCTTTATGAATGATTTACAGCGCATACTAACAGAAATTCCTCATTATCAACTGTTCAAAGGAGAATTTGATATCACAAAGGAGCTGCATATTTTTTATGACTTCAGCATTCACTACAGTGTAGAAAGAAAGAAAAATCAGGAAAGATCATGGAATTAAAATATGTGTCAACACTTTGACTGATACATTATATATAGTATAGTTGTGAATGAAAACACCAGTAGATCAGCAGTTTCGCTTGCACTTGCATCTGGCATCAACAACCGAGGCAAATTAAAAGTAATTTAAATAACCTTTCTTCTCTATTTTAATGATTCATTTGAACTTCAGCAGATTATTCTGACCATGTCTATATGCCTAAATGCATTGAGTTGTTGCCATGTTGACTAATTATAGAACTTACTTGTTCACTGATAAATATTAACTTCCTTGCATGTCTTTTTAGTTAATTTATTAAAAAGAAATATATACTGTATGACTCTCTTGTGTAGTTCCTATGAGCGAGGAGATTTGAACAGAATCCCACATGAGTGACCCGATGTTTCACTGCAAAAGATGGCAAACTGCAAATTGTTCTTATAATACAAGTGTTAAAGAAAATAAATAAGATGTAATTATGAGGAAATTCTCCCTGTATGATGACAGAGAAAGACGAATCTTGAGTGTGAGTATTAGAAATGTAACTGAGCGAGACTCTGGTGAATACTGGTGTGGAGCTGAAGCAGCCTGGGAATCTGATCAGGGATACAAGGTTTATTTCACACAGATCATCCTGACAGTTACTGGTGAGTTTGTAGACTAACAGACAAGCACTGCACCTAATGTGAAACACAGAGTCAGTGCTCATCCTAACCATGATTAGCCTGTGACATTATTAGCAGATTGTTAATACAGCAATAATAGCAGGAAAAATAGAGCAGTTATGTTTAGAATTCCCAGACAAATGATCTAGCTGATATTTTACACATACAAAATATATAATGTATTAATTTGGGCCCATTCTGAAATTCTGTCTTACACTAGCTTTACTCAATGTTATTATGTAACTGAAAGTTTTCACTTCTTTGGAATCTCATATTTTAGTTTCAACTTGGAAACCAAGTGAACTTTCATCATCTAAATCCTCACCTCCATCACCACAATCTTCACCACCACCAGGATCATCAGAACCCTCACCACCACCTCCCCCACCACCATCATCACTATCACCACCAGGTGGTACTCCAAATAAATTCTGGCAGGACCACGGCAACAGATTACTTACTGAATCGTCTCTGAATTGTAAATAAATAAATAAATAAACTCGGCATAACCCACTGATTACGAGACCACAAGGCTGACCATTCATTTGGGCCCCAATTCTAAGAAAATTGGAGATTTATATAAGCCTAACGGTCTGTTTAATAACAGTGAACATGGATCATGCTGTGGTATACAGAGACGTTTTGATGTACAACAGTTTTATTCTCTGCATTTGAATATTTCTTCACCATAAATGTGAAATTTGCATTTAGAGTGAAGCTAGCTTTAGTGTTTTTTAGTTGCTTCCTCGTGCCCTGAGACCTGTGCTCTTGTCTTATGCCCTGAGTTTGCTGGCATAAGCTCTGGGCATTCCACAACCCTAATTTGGTATAATGGTATAAATTAAAGATGAATGTATGGATGAACAAATTGTTCACAGATTTTCCACACACTCTGTTTAACTTATTGGATTGAATGCTTTTAGATTTAAATGTTATGGTGTGTGTGTGTGTGTGTGTGTGTGTGTGTGTGTGTGTGTGTGTGTGTGTGTGTGTGTGTGTGTGTGTAGTAAATTGCTGTAAATGCATCCAGGACGTAACTGCCTTCACCAGTGCACACATGTGTTGAAACATATAGCAGTGCACATATAGTATGAAACATGTTTTCCTTTATCGAAAAGAAAAAGCTAATTCATTTGCATTTTTTTCCTGTTTTTTTTTTTGTGTGATTTCTGTCTGAGTATAAAGAGATTAAAGACATCAGTCACCTTTGTATGCTGACATTTCCACTGTTTACCCCATTGCTCAACTACCCACAATCCCTTCTGATGCTTCCCAAACTGTCTGTGAAAACACACTGTTAACCACAAGCCCCTGTGTTTGCACTGTATATTTTACTTCCGAAATTCCCACGATACTTTCTGTTCAGGACATATCCTCTCTCACTCGTTTAGTTACCCACAGATCTCCCAGCGTCCTCAGTCAATGCTGCAGCTGCAGGTGAAGAATCTGCAAAACGTCCTGTTTCTGCAGCAGTGAGTTCCTTCATTATAACGTTCTTCTACTCCGCACTACTACGTATAGTATTTACTAATGTTGTTGTGTGTGTCTATCTTTTTCTGTTTATCATTTCAGTTTATTATACACCTGTCTAGTGAGCAAAAAAAAAAAAAAAAAAAAACATTAAATTCATTCCCTAGTTACAATAGTCTCCACACGCATTAGAGTCACACACATCCCCCACAGTATTCTTTTTTTCTTCTGTTTATTTCATTTCCACTTCACCACAAGGAACCTGTTCAAAGGCCTATTCAAGCCTCTTCTCACCTTTTATTCATGAGAAGTGTGAAGTTATCAAACAGAATTACTCTAAATCAATCTAAATTAAAAGAAAGAAGAAGAAAGAAATTTTAGTCATATAAAATTTATTTTCCCAACCACAAAATAATGGTGATCATTACTATTATAAAAAAAAAAAGAAAAAAAAAAAAGCCTGAAGCGGATTTGTCATGAGTCATGTTCTTGGGGAAAAGTGGAAAGTAACGCATTACATTTACTCGCGTTACTGTAATTGAGTAGTTTTTTTGTATACTTCTACCTTTTAAAGTAGTTTTTAAAATAAAATAAAAAAATGTGATGCTTTTTATGAATGCTTCTTTGCTCTCGCATGTGTATATTGTGTCCTGGTCGCGCGCTGCTCCAGACTCCACTCCAGGTTTTCTGACTTCCACACAGTCGCTTCCTCCCTGAGGGTGACATCATCAATCAGCGCGACCATATATAAACCGGAGAGAGACTGAAAGAGGAGCGAGCTTGTGTTGGAGAGAGATTATTTTGGGGTTGTGGTTTTAGCGTTTTGATATTTGATTGTGTATTCTGGTTTTGACTTTTTGCCTCCCATTGACTTTGGTTATTGCTTTGCCCCTTTGGTTTGGTTCCTTGTCTCTTTGTATATATTTGTAAATAATTTCACTGTATGTTTGTGCACTCACCAGAAGTAGGGGTGTGGCTGCCAATTTTTGGGGGGAAGAGGGGATTTATTCACTGTTTTTGGGAAGGTGTACCTGTATTTTTGTTTGTGTTTTGTCTTTTTTTTTTTTTTTTAAGGTAATCTAGCTACTAAAATACAGATACCCTTTTGTTTATTATTTTGGCCTGGGTCCACCCTGAATCTGATCCTCCTCCTGTTGTGTGTGTGTGTGTGTGTGTGTGTGTGTGTGTGTGTGTGTGTGTGTGTGTGTGTGTGTGTGTGTTTGGTAAAGCAATGCAAACCTCACTATTTCATCAGCTATTTCATCGTTCTTTCTGCCATGTACCACCATTTCCATACAGTTTAAAATAGGACCCTGAACCATTCTTTTGCTGTTCGGCCTGACACTAGACTGGGATGTAATGCCACAATTAAGCGACCACTTTGATTTCAAGCACAAGAAAAGCAATAGCTTTATTATGCAAAGGTGTTCCTTCAATGAAAAAAAACTTGTTTTTGATTTATATCAGCTTGTCTTTTTTGAACTACGCTAGAATCCCCCATCCAACCCCCTGTTAAAAAAGTAACTCTGTAACGTTTATTCTGAGTAAATATTTGATGAGCTACTTTTTACTTTTACTTGAGTAGATTTTTATAATGGTAACTTTACTTGTACTTCAGTAAGATTTCACTTAAGTAACAGCACTTTTACTTGAGTACAAAATCTTGTTACACTTTCCATCTCTGCGTACAGTACGTACCACTATGGTTATGTAACCAAATGCCATATACAATGGATTGGATTACAAAATATTAATTATTGTTTTAGGATGCAGTGGAGCAAAAATTAACCACTAATCTAAGTACAGATTAGATATAATAATAATAATAATAATAAATAATAATAATTATTATTATTTTTTATTTTATTTATTTTATTTTTATTATTATTATATATATTTATTTTATTTATTATTTATTTTATAATTTTTTATTTTTTATTATTATTATTTTTTTTTATTTTTTTTATTATTTTTTTTTTTTTTTTTTTTTTATTATATTATTATTATTTATTTTATTTTTTTTTTTTATTTATTTATTTTTATTTTTTTATTTTATTATTATTATTTTATTATTAAGTGATTACTAGTATCTACTAGTAAAGTACAGATACATGAAAATTGGACTTAAGTACAGTAACAAAGTGAAGATAATTACTGTAGTTGCCGTCCATTCTGCATACAGGATGTGTATTGACCTCAATAAATTTAAAGTTGTATGTTCTTTAGACAAGAGGATTCAGCACATAAGCAAAGTCTAAATAAATAAATAAATAATCAACACATAGGTGAACATTTTTATGAAATCCTGAGCAACTTTACTGCGTTGGGTTAGTTTTTTTCTGAAAAAAGGTCTCATAGGTTTCAGTTTATACTGCATCTTTTGCTCTGTGTTACTCAGCTTGTGCTCTAGACAGGCAGTAAAGCTGTTCACACTGACCTCAGTTAAGTTAATTGTGGAAAAATAACTCATATGCATAATTCTAATACTAAAACACTCATACGCTTTTGTATGAATGTTTACACACTGTACCTGACCAGACGCTCATTATTATGTCAGAAATTTGAAAGTGTTTTGCATCGCACTGATATAGTTTACATATGTTTCAATAATGGTACAGCTCTTTCTAATGAAGGCAAAAGGGGAAGTTATCATTGCGTCACGTTCTGGATAAAATGCGTATGAAAACACAGAGCACACTCACAGAGCAGGACGGAGACAGTAACAGTGTGTAAGAGAACAGGAGCTTTAATATCTTTCTGAAGGGGAGTCGGTGTGGAGATGTGTGAGTGTGAACCCAGGATGAAGATCCTCCTCATCTTCACCCTCTGTCTGATCTCAGGTAAAGAAATGCACGTCAGAATAATCCTCACTCTCAGCAGCAGTGTTACATGAAGGAAGGTTTCGCTCAGATGGATGTTTGGTGTTTTGTTAGATGGAGGAGATTCCAAGGCAGTAACAGGATATTCAGGAGGAGGAGTCCTGATCAAGTGCAAGTATCATACAGGAAACACACAAGATCCTAAATATTTCTGTAAGAATTCAACATCAGGCTGTTCTGACCAAATATGGACAGAACTTGAAAACCAGTGGATCGATTCAGGAAGATTCTCACTGTATGATGACACCGAATCAACAGAGTTCAGGGTGATGATCACAGAGCTCACTGTACAGGACACTGGGACGTACCAGTGTGGAGTTGATACGGATTTTGGGATGGATATTTACACACAGGTGAAGCTGAATGTAACAAAAAGTGAGTCTCACACCACTTCCTGAATGATGCTACACACAGTTATCACTTTAGGAGACGTTTAAATTTACATTTGTATTTTGACCTTTTACATCCTTCTAAACTCACCCGTCAACACTCATTTATGAATTTGCTTAATAGCTCACTAAGCCCCTTTGTAAGTTTTGTAAGTTAAATCAATATTAAGTTATTTATTTATTTTACTTTTTGCATACATAATTATACTGAATTTTGTTTGCCTGATAGTTTGCCTCTTTTTTTTATGACGACTCTAAATGTGGATAGAAAATGTGTTGTGATCATATTTATATATAAATATACTGTACTCCATAACTTGTTGTTAATCAAAGTTAGGACATTGATCTAATTGGTTGTGATTTGCAGATGTGTCCTATAATAAGTCCATCAGTATGACTGTCCATGTAGGAGAAGATTTAAATGTCAGCTGTAAATACCCACAATCCCTCAGGAATAAGACCAAGTTTCTCTGCAAGATGAGTCTTCAAGTTTCAGCTTGTTCTTATAAAATATCTGTTAATGCAAGTAAAAAATACATACACATAAGAAAATTCTCCTTGTATGATGACAGAGAAAGACGAATCTTGAGTGTGAGTATTAGAAATGTAACTGCGCGAGACTCTGGTGAATACTGGTGTGGAGCTGAAGCAGCCTGGCAATCTGATCATGGATACAAGGTTTATTTCACACAGATCATCCTGACAGTTACTGGTGAGTTTGTAGAGACACAGAGACACACTGCATGAACTATTTTGTCATTACAGCTGTTTTGTTTTAAGCACAGAGTCAGTTTATATCCTAACCACGACTAGTCTGTGATATTATTAGCAGTTACTGAATATAACAATAATTTCAGGAGAAATAGAGCAGTTATGTTTAGAATTCCCACATGAATGATGTAGCTGATATTATTTGTCAGCCTTCTGAGTTCAGTCCTTTCAGGTTAAATAATGTGAAGAAGCAGAAGCTTCCTGTGATTTATTAGATGTACTGAATACACGGCAATCTGTGTTCTATTTTGTAAGTTTTACATATGCAGAATGTTCATTGAGTGTTGAATCTGTTCTGCTATCAGTCATACACCAGATTCCCTCTTTTAATGGCATTTATTATCTAACTTAACATTCACTACTTTATATTCATATGTTTCAGTTTCATCATCAACACAACCTTCATCATCACCATCATCATCAACTTTTCCAGAAACAGGTGATTCTGCTCAGACACACATTTCCCCATCAGTCTAACTACATAACTTTGATTGAATCTTTTTCCTTATAAGTAATTAGAATGAATTTAAAGTGTCTGTCTGTCTGTCAGGGTTTCCATCTTCCATTGTGATCACTGTGTCTGTAATTCTGTTGCTGCTTCTGATTGCATTCATATTCATTACTGTGATTCTGCAAAGGAGATGCAGATTGAAAGGTACCCATACACACATAATAAAATGTTTAATATGATACATGGGGTAACACAGGGGGAACATTACTGTCCAGCCTCAACTCAGGTTACCGTTTTGCATTTCTAAACTCCCACAATGCATTTATTGTTTATATTAAATAAACAAATTTTTCAGGGCTGATTCTTCACCTACAGTAGGTGTCCAGGTACTGGGCTTCAGTCCTGAACATATGTTACTGTTTTACATAAGCCCCATGTTTCCCACAAACCTACATAAAATAAGGGGTATACATAACAGATGGATTGATGAACAAATTGTTCATGAATGATTGTTCACCTGGACCGTTTTATTGACTTGAACGGAAAAGTTTCAGAGTTTTGCTTAAATGTTATGGTGTAGTGTGTGTGATTTTGTGTGTGTCGGTATTAATTAAATCCTCAGTATAATTGACTCATGAAATTGCTGTAAATGTTCATTAGGAGAAAAAGTGACATAGTGACTACTGTATGTCCCAGATGGACACAGAAGAGAACAGATCTACACACAATACACATTGATATATACACTACAGGATTTCTAATAGTCATAAAATCCCAAAATAAAAATAACACAATCAGTCATACTATTTATTTATTTATTTATTTATTTATTTATTTATTTCAGCAGGCATGGCTCCTGCTGCTGAGGGTTGTGTCCAGTTCTCAGGAAACAACCAAGAGGTAACTGCCAATGCCTGTGTGTGTTCAGTATAAAAACCTATTCTTTTTTGGGAGAAATATTTAATGAACATTCACATTATTTGTATCTGTTTTTGTGCTTTCTCCCTGTAAGAATGAAGAGAATAAAGACTCCAGACGACTTATTTTCACCATTTCCCCTGCTCAACCGCCTACAACCATTGCTGATGCGTCTCAAAATGTTTATGACAACACACTGTTACCCACAAGCCCCTTTGATTCTGCTGTTTATTCTACTGCTGAATTTCTAACAATCCTTCCTGATCAGAACATCACTGACACCGCTCAGTTACCCACAGATCTCCCAGCGTCCTCAGTCAGCGCTGCTCAGCAGTCAGGTGGAGAATCTGTTACAGGTCCTGTTTATGCAGCAGTGAGTTCCCACACTAAAGCCACCAGCTCTAATTCTACAGTCCCAAAGATAATCACTGATAAGGAAGAGATCTCGTGTGACAACGAAATACAGCCATGACATCTAGATTATCATCAGCAGGACTCACAACTTGCATCACAAGTCTGTCAGCTGTGTTTGTGTAAACTTTCTTACTTTTATTCCTCTTCTCCACTTCTGTACATCCACACATGGAGCAATCACTGAATCACTGCCTGAAAATACTTAGTAAAGATATCTGTATCAGAGTTACAGTCGTGGTATAGCGTCACCATTTGACTGCTCATTCTCACAACCAGTTCAAGCTTGTACTTCCTACTGTAGTGTTTACTTAGATTTGGATTATGAGATATTGTTATGATTCATGAATCTTAAATTACATTCACACTACAGGCAAAAGTTATCCATATCTAATTTACTCACCAAGTCTGATTTAGTTTGTGATTGTGATGAGTGTTGTTGTCACAAAGTGACCTGTTCGGTTTGCACAGCACTCATACACACACACACACACACACACACACACACACACACACACCATGTCTTACCTCACTCCTCCGTAATCCCCCGGCTGTGGTGATGCGGGTGCACACGCATGCCATTTGCCTACCGGTTCACATACACGCGAACATATCCACTCCATTTCCATTCCCAACAGTAGTCCACGCTGTGCATAACAACACATTCACCCACACAGATTTAAAGCTGTTTGCCGTCTTTTCCTTTGGTTTTTGTCTGGTGTTTTATAGTGTTTATGTATTTACCGGTGTTCAGTGTTTTGTTAGCGTCTGCTTAGTCGGTCTTTCGCGTTGCTTTCAGACCATCGGCCGGCCAACCCTAGCGCCACCTGGCGGCCTGGCGATATAGTGCCAGAGTTGCGGTGTGCCGGCGCAGAGCAACCAGAAGCCGACTCATCCATTGTTTGTTGTAAGGGGGAAGTATGAATTTTGTGTTTAATTTGTAATGTTTTGTTTTGTTATTTGTGTATATGTTTAGTTTGTTTAGGGTACTTAAACAAAGGAGCATGAAGTGGATGCGGGAATATATGTATTTTATGTGTATTTAAGAGGATGCATACAATTAGCATTTCATACTTCCCTTTTCAATGCATCTCACTTGGTTTGTTCTGAGGGGGCGGGGTTTGAACCATAAAAGGGAGCCCCAAACCAGTATGCAGGGTCAGTTTACCTGGCGAGCGAGCGTGCAACTGTGGTGCCGTGAGCGATATTTAAAACATTTGTGCGAACATATAGTTATATGTTTGTTTGTTTGTGGTTGTTTTTTTTTTTGTATACTATTTGTTTGTTACTTTGTATATAGATTTGGGTTGTTATTTTTTCCACTGGGACTCTTACACCTCTCAAACACTGTAAATAAAGTATCACTTTTCATTTAACACCTCTGCGAGTATTGCCATCATTTTTGGAACTATTTTTTTTTTCCCTTTTTCCCCGTTTTTTTTTTGGACCTCGGGCTGCAAAGACCCGTTGTCTCACAGTTGTGTTGTCTTGATAGTATGATAAGATGAATTCTGGTTTTGGTTGTTCACACTTTTTACAGATCTGAGTCACATTTGAGCAAACAAAAAACAAAAAAAGGAAGAAAAAAAAGAAATCAGATTTGGGCCACTTTGGCTGGCAGTGTAAATCTTTTTCCCAGTCTTGGTTACTGGTGTACTGGTGTCAAGCCTAGTACTTATTAGCATTTAATATTGTTTTCCATAATAATTGCAGATTTCTGGTATTTTTGTGTGGTTTTATTAATTGTGTAATTTCATATATTTGTAATGACTTCTAGAGAAGCATAATGTATGTTAATTTCTGTTTTTTGGGGCTTTGGGAGCTTATTTATCAATAAGCATATATGCATTTTGTTTGCATTGGGAATGTTATTTTTTAAGACTGCTTTTGACTGTGCTCAGAAAACCTTTGTAAAAGCATTTTAGAATTTATTATTCAATGTTAAGTTTTTACTTTTTTCTGCAAGGATGCTACACAAAAGAACAATAAATTTTTTATATATTATTATTATTATTATTATTATTATTATCATTATTATTGCTCCTTTGTGTTAGAACAAACACAATAATATCTGCAGCAATGACCAGTCATTGTTTGTTTCTCCACTTGTTTGTTCTTTATAAATATTTCCTTTGTAATGCCATAACACCTTCTTCCAAAACAAAAATGATTCAATTATAAATGATAATCTATTAATTTTCTGTTCAGATACATTTTATGTACTGTACCATGTCTTGATATGCAAATGATCATAACGAATGACTTAAAATACAAACTTTTTTTATGATGCCTTCATGTGACCAATAGTGATATTTTGATTATACATTACTTCAATTTAATTCTGTTTCATTGGTATAGCGCTTTTAACAGTTTACATTGTTGCAAAGCAGCTTTAATTACTTAAGTTCCCCTGATGTGGCAAAACTGCTCACATGTATGTGTGATCTGTTGAAGGAGGCAAATTTTAAGTTGCTGTGTACTCATGCAAACCCAATGTGGACATTTCTCTACAGGCTTTTTTAATGACCATGCTCACTGATATTACTTGGTGCACTTATATCCACCATTCTCCAGCTTTCTGTTTCATAGTAGAAATACTGTCAAGAGAGCTAAATCAGTTAAAGGAGTAAACATGACATATAATATAATAATGACACGGAGCTCGCAAAAGATATGTTTGGACAAAAATTGAATACTTTTTTTTTTTTTTTTTTTACCCATCATGGTGCAGTATGCAACTGGTTAACTAAGAAGCATTCTGTTTCTGCAGGTGACTGTATGTATTTTTATAACAGTGAAGATGCTGAAGATTCATAGATTTCCCCACTACAATCTCTACAAAATCAACGAAAGACAAGCCGCATTGTGAGTATGGAATTGTGAGTATCATCCATGGAACACAGATTAAAATAACAGTATTTATATATACATTTAATGTACTTACATTAAATTATTTTAGTGTACAAAACTGTTTAATCTTTTAGATTCTCCATTATAAGCAGCATTCCACCACTTTACTAAAATGGTGCACTCCTGTTTTTCACACCCTTCAGGGGTATGTGTGACAAACTGACAGGTGGCATTGATGCTTTCACAAACTGCCTCCACTCACTTCTTATTTTTAGGATTAAGATTATGGCAGAATTTTGCTTTAATTACTTCTTTACATTTTACTACCTCCTCCGGAAGCTAAACACTCTCGTCCTCTCAACAGTTTCGTTTTCTTTTCGAAATAAACAATACTCCCAATGGGTCTGGACTGATGAACACACATGCACAAATGCACTGATCAACAGCCCCCTAGCAATTTCACACACCACCCTGAAATAGTTTTTTGGCACAATATTTCTATTTTTAGCTGTTTCTATCTTTGCTGCTACTTTTACAAGAATGTTTACTGTTTTTTATTTATCATGTCATTTACTTGCACTACCTCATCTAACTATCACAGTTTATCACAGTACAGGGGAACCTTGGATTGCGAGCATAATTAGTTCCGGAAGTGTGTTTGTATATCAAAACACTCATATATCAAAGCAAATTTCCCCCATAAGAAATAATTAAGATTCTTTCCACAACCCAGAAATACTCAAATTTATACAAAATATATCAACAAAATATAAAGTAAAAATGAAGCTACACTTTACCTTTGAAAAGAATCGTTGCTGTAGTGATTAAGGCCAGAGAGAGGAGAGGAGGAGGAAGGGGAGGAGGGGACCTGCTCACAAGTAGCGTGTGGGGTCTGGAGAAGGAGGGAAATTTTAAGTGACTCAGTGCTCAGGGAAATTGAATGTGGACATTTCTTTACACAGGCATTCTAATGCTCACAGATACCTCTCAGTGCACTGATATTCACCATTGTCCAGCTATGCATATATATTATGAAAAAAAATAATGATAGGGTCAAGGGTAGCTTAAGGCATTGGACTATGGTTCGGAAGGAACCAGATTCAAATACCACCACCACCAACTTGTCCCTGTTGAGCCTATGAGCAAGGCCCTTAACTTTCAACTGCTCAGATAATGATTTTCTCAGATTTTTTTTTTTTAAGTTGCTCTGAATCTCATTATACATCTGAGCAGTTGGGGTTAAGGGCCTTGCTCAAGGCCCCAACAGGGACAACTTGGTGGTAGTGGGACTTGAACCTGGGATCTTCTGAACCGTAGTCCAATGCCTTAACCTCTGAGCTACCCCTGTCCTTAGAGCACAAGGTGGGGTACATCCGGGACAGGGTGCCAATCCATCGCATGGCACACACACACTCACACTATGGGCAATTTGGGATTGCGAATTAGCCTAATCTGCATGTCTTTGGACTGTGGGAGGAAACCGGAATACCCGGAGAAAATAGTTATGCATATACACCAAGATCTGAATCAAGCCATGCCGGGAATCGAACCCAGACCCTGGAGGTGCAAGGTGACAGTGTCACCCACTACACCACCGTGCCACCGTAATTAAGCAGTTTTCAATTTTCATTTTAATCTCTGTTACACACCTTGTGCTCTAAAGAGCTGTAGAGGTTCATTGAGAAGAAAAATTAACTCACATGGAGAAAGACAGTCACGTGCATAATGCTAATATTAAAACACCCAGATGCCTTCACATGATTGTTTACACACAGTACCTGACCCAGTGTTCATTGTTGTAGTAGAAATTTAAAAGTGTTTTGCATTGCGCTGATGTAGTTTACATATATTCCTCCTATTGTACAGCTCTTTCTAATGAAGGCAAAAGAGGAAGTTATTGTTGCATCACTTTCTGGTTAAGACACAGGGCACACTCACAGAGCAGGACAGAGACAGTAACAGTGTGTAACAGAACAGGAGCTTTAATATCTTTCTGAAGTGGAGTCGGTGTGGAGATGTGTGAGTGTGAACTCAGGATGAAGATCCTCCTCATCTTCACCCTCTGTCTGATCTCAGGTAAAGAAATGCACGTCAGAATAATCCTCACTCTCAGCAGCAGTGTTACATGAAGGAAGGTTTCACTCAGATGGATGTTTGGTGTTTTGTTAGATGGAGGAGATTCCAGGGAAGTAACAGTATGTTCAGGAGGAGGAGTCCTAATGAAGTGCAAGTATCATACAGAATACACACAAAACAATAAATATTTATATAATATTTCAGCAGCAGCATTTTGTTACCAAATGAACGCAGCAGCTAATATTAATTTGATTAAACTGTGTGAAGACAATATAAAATCAGTGAAGAACATTTCCATGCTAATGGACGTAACAGGTAAGTTTTTTATCATCTATAGTACATTCTGTTAATCTTTCCAAAGCTCTGGTATGAATAGTAAACATGGAAAATACAATGGACCAATAAATCATACATCATGACCAAGTGATTTTTTTCTTTATATTTTTTTAGACCATTGTAGTAATAAGATAATGTATTAAACTCTGTACTTAAATTCATTATCACTGCTTATTCAGGTCACCTGTTTATTGAGAATTGTTAACTTTCTTGTATATATTTTGTTTTGTTTTTATACAAATATACTGTATAACTCTCTTTGTGTTGTTACTAAGATCGAGGAGATTTGAACACCAGCTGTCAATACCCAGAACCCTTTAAGAATGACCCCACTGTTCTCTGCGAGAGACTGCAAACTGCAAATGTTCAAAACTGTGAACATGTAAATAAGGAGAAATTCTCCCTTTCTTATGACACAAAAACACTAAATGTGACTGTTAATATTAGAAATGTAACTGAGCAGGACGCTGGTGAATACTGGTGTGAAGCATCTAGACAATCTGGTAATGGAAACACGGTTTATTTCACACAGATCATCCTGACAGTCACTGGTGAGTTTGTAGAGACACAGAGACACACTGCATTCATTATTTTGTCATTATGATCGTTTTTTGTTAAGCACAGAGTCAGTTCACATCCTAACCACGACTAGTCTGTGACACTAGTTGCAGTTACTGAATATAACAATAATATCAGGAGAAATAGAGCAGTTATGTTTAGAATTCCCACATGAATGATGTAGCTGATATTATTTGTCAGCTTTCTGAGTTCAGTCCTTTCAGGTTAAATAATGTGAAGAGCAGCAGCATTTATCAGATGTACTGAATACACAGCCGTCTGTATTTCTCAAGTTTTATACATACAGAATGTTCACTGTATTGTGTTGAATCTGTTCTGCTATCAGTCATATACTAGATATACTCCCTTAATGCCATTTTTTTATTTAACTAAACTTTTACTGATTCATTTACTGAATCTTTATTTAGATTCATGTGTTTCAGTTTCAACTATGAAAACCACACAACCTTCACCATCATCAACTTCTCCTCCAACAGGTGATTCTGTTCAAACACACATTTCCCCATCAGTCTAACTACATAACTTTAATCTTATGTAGATTTAATCTTTTCGCTAATGAATAATCAGCATGAACGGTAAAGTGTCTGATTCTCTTTCAGGATTTTCCGCTTCCATTGTGATCCCTGTGACTGTAATCTTGCTGCTGCTCCTGGTTGCATTCATCATATTCCTGATCATGATTCTGCAAAAGAAACGCAGAATGAAAGGTACCCATACACCCACAACACATAATAAAATGTTTAATATGGTAAGAAATTTTATGTAACTGGTTGGTTCAGGCAGTACAGTGACACAGGGGGAACATTACTGTCCAGCCTCAGCTCAGGTTACAGTTTTGCATTTATGAACTCCCACAATGCATTTAGTGTTTATATTAAATAAACAAATGACTCATGACTGATTCTCCATCTTATTATTTTCATGTGTTTTAACAGAATCGAAAATCTGCTTACTTTAGTGACTATACAGAGAAGCAATTTTTTTCTCAGCATTTAAATATTTCTTTACCTTAAATGTGCACATTGCTTTTTAGAGCTTCAGTGCTTTGTAGATGTTGTATGCACATCCACAGCAGCTCTTCCTTGTTCCCTGAGTTCCCTGTCATAAGCCCCAGGTTTCCAATAACCCTACACAAGACAAGCAACATAAATAAAACACAGAGGTTGGGTTTAAATGTTATGGTGTAGTGTGTGTGATTTTGTGTGTATGTGTGTGAATCAAATGCTCAGTAGAAGAATCACAATAATTAGGAAAAATTGTGACACAGTGACTATGTCCCAGATGAACACAGAAGAGGACAGGATCTACAGTACACACAATACAGATTAATAAATACATTACAGGATTTCTAGCCATCATGGAATCCCAAAATAAAAATAATAACAGTAATAATAATAATAAAAAAAAATCTTTATTTCAGCAGGTGTGGCTCCTTCAGGCAAGTGTTGTGTCCAGTGCTCAGCAAACAACCAGGAGGTAACTGCCTTCACCAGTGTACATTCTTCAGTATGAAAACATATTCTCTTTTAGGATCAAAAGCTAATAAACATTTACAAAATTTTGTTTCTGTTTTTGTGTTTTCTCCCTATGAGGACGAAGAGATTAAAGACACCAGACAACTTTGTGAATCAGATGCTGATATTTTCACCATTTCTCCTGCTCAACTACCCACAATCCCCTCTGATGCTTCTCAAAATATTTATGATAATGCTCTGTTACCTACAAGCCACTTTGTTTCCACGATTTATTCTACTGCTGAATTTCCCATAATCCTCCCTGATCAGGACATCAGCGCCACAACTCAGTTACCCACAGATCTCCCAGCGTCCTCAGTCAGCGCTGCTCAGCAGTCAGGTGGAGAATCTGTTACAGGTCCTGTTTATGCAGCAGTGAGTTCCCACATTAAAGCCACCAGCTCTAATTCTACAGTCCCAAAGATAATCATTGATAAGGAAGAGATCTCGTGTGACAACGAAATACAGCCATGACATCTAGATTATCATCAGCAGGACTCACAACTTGCATCAGAAATTTGTCGGCTGTATTTGTATAGCCTTTCTTACTCAGACTTCCGTTCTCCTCCTCTTCACATCCACAGCTACATGGAGCAATCACTGCCTAGTTAAGACCTGGTGAAGAAAACTGTAGCAGAGTTACAGTGGCTGCATTTGAGTGTAAAGACTTTCTGCTCATTCTTACAAACGGCTCAAGGTTGTACTTCCTACTGTAGTGCTTACTCAGATTCTGACTATGTGATATTGTTTATGATTTATGAATCATAACTTACATTCAAACTGTTGTCAAAAGTGACCTATATCCAATTTACTGACCAAATCTGAAAAAAAAAAAAATTAATTGGAAAAAATCGGATTCCATGTGGTTTAGGCTGTCCACACTGTTCACCGATCTGAATAACATTTGGACATAAACACAAAGAAATTACAGATATGGGCTGCTTTGGCTGTCAATGTGAATGTAACCTTACTCCCAATATTAATGATTGGTGCATCTTTAGCTTAAGTTTAATTTTCTAAAGCTAGAAAGTATGACCTGTGTACACTTCTTTAGTATCATTTAGTATTGTCTTTATTAATAAATGAAGATTTAGAGGTATTTCCTTATTGTTTTACTAATTGTGTTTTTTTCATCTACTTATAGTGAGTTCTAAAGAAGAACCCATACACTTTTTGCATTTTGAATGTGACTTTGTAAGTCTTACTTTGTAAGAATTTTTTTTGTAAAGTCATTGGCGCATTTAAAATTCAATGTTAAGTAGTGACTATTTTTGCCAGAATTATACACAATAAAATATAACTTTTAACTATTTGTATTTTAATTAATATTTATACACTTATCAATAACATTAAATTCATTGCCATCATAGCCACCTAGGAATCGAGTTCCTCTTGTGCCACATGGGTGGCTCTGGCTTCTCGGTGTGTGACTGACTGGTATTTGACACTGGTATGTTAGTGGCAGATCCACTGAGTGCTGTGTGTTGTTGGGTAGGGATTGGATTTGTTTGTCCAGTGAATTGTGTGGGTTCTTGATGAGACTGTGATCTGAAGAGTTTGGAGAGTAACATTTAAAGCAGACTGCAAATTTCATTTATGTGTACAAATGTAATTTAGTATAATTTAAATATCAAATAACTCCATGCCCATTTCTGCCCCTGTCTAGTTCCTGTTAGCAGGTATTCACTTCCTTGTGATTATTTCGGTTTATTCATCATTGACCTTTACAGGGTTTAGTTTTTAACAATGTGTGTTTTGTTTGTTCATATTTTTACATTTTCTCTAATACTGGTTGTGGTGACACAGTGGTTTGCAGGCTAGCACTGTCATCTCCAGGGCTTGGAATGGTTTGCACATTCTCCCTGTGCTTGGTGGGTGTCCTCCATGTACTCAGGTTTCCTCCAGTCCAGAGACACAAGGTTTAAGCTGATTGGTGTTTCCAAATTGCCTGTAGTGTCTGATTGGGTGTGTGAGTGTTTGTGTTTCTGCTCTGCATTTCCTGGGTACCTCGCAATGTAAAAAAAACCCAACTAGATAAATGTTGAATGAATTAATACTCTATCGTTGGATTGTATTTGGGAAACAACAGGTAACATTGTGTTCTTGAGACACAGATTGAATAAGAAAAAAAAATCATAGGTGAAGTATGGAATACTGGGTGGATCCGGAGCGCCGCAGGCAGCTGGAGCCTGGTAGGTGACGGGGTTGATTCGGAGGTGATGCGGTATGGACCGATGAAACGAGGTGATAATTTTCTGGATTCTGTCTGCAGGTGTAGATTTTTTGTAGACAGCCATACCTTGTCACCTACGTGGTACAATCGCCCCGGTGGGTGTCGACGGCAATGCTGAGTGATGTAGCGGGTGTTGGTGCGTTTGATGGCCAGGTTTGCTTGGTTCCATAGCCGTCGACACTGACGGACCAACTGTTGGGCCGACGGTACTTCAACCTCCGGTTCTTGGTGGTCGAACATCGGAGGTTGGAAGCCGTGGCATGCTTCAAATGGGCTTAAGCCGGTGGCGGATGAACCGTGGAGGTTGTGTGATAGTTCAGCCCAGATGAGGTAGCGAGCCCAGGAGCACTGACGGTCGGCGACAAAGCACCTCAGGTAGCGCTCCAGTTTTTGGTTGGTCCGTTCCGTCTGACCGTTAGTCTGTGGGTGGTAGCCGGAGGACAGACTACAGGTGGAATGGATCAGACGGCAGAAGACCTTCCAGAACCGTGAGGTGAACTGAGGCCCCCTGTTCGAGACGATGTCCTTTGGGAACCCATGCAGGCGGACTACATGTTCTAATATCAGCTCGGCTGTTTCCTTAGCTGACGGGAGCCCGGGAAGGACCACCAGGTGCACAGCTTTGGAGAACCGGTCGACGATGGTGAGGATGGTGTTCTTTCCTTTGGAAACCGGCAGGCCCGTGATGAAGTCGAACAGGAAGTGGTTGAAGCTCGCCCGGAGATGGTTGATTTACATCCTTGGCTCTGGTGCACACTGGGCACGCCTGGACGAACTCATGAACATCCTTGGTCATGGTGGGCCACCAGAAGGTGCGCTGTATAAATTGAAGGGTGCGACGTGTTCCGGGGTGTCCAGCGAGGAGAGAGGAATGCCCCCATTGGATGACTTCCATCCTGATGGTGTCGGGTACATAGAGTCGAGCAGGCGGCACACCTGCCGGTTCGGTCTCCGCAGCCTGTGCCTGGCGCACCCTTGTCTCCAGACGTCTTCCTCATGCTGTCGGGAGAGGGCGTCGGCCTTGGTGTTCTTGGACCCCGGGCGGTATAACAGATGGAAGTTGTAACTCTCAAAAAATAACGCCCACCGTGCCTGTCTAGGGTTAAGCTGTTTCATTCTTCGGATGGTGATTAGATTCTGGTGGTCGGTCCAGACGATGAACGGCTCTCTGACGCCCTGGAGCCTGGGTAGGGGCCAATGACGCACAACTTCCAGTTTCTGCGGGTCCATGGCCACACCCTGGGGCGAGATAACAAAACCCAGGAACGTGGTGGAGCGCTTGTGAAAAGCGCACTTCTCCAACTTACAATACAGTTGATGGGCGAGCAGGGATGACCAGGCTTTCATAGTGTCCTGTGGGGGTGATGAAGGCCGTTTTCCATTCATCACCCTCTCTAATGCACACCAAGTTGTAGGCGCTCCGGAGGTCCAACTTAGTAAAGATGGTGGCACCAGAGAGGGCGTCCAGGGCAGAGTTGGTAAGCGGCAATGGGTGTCGGTTCTTGATGGTGATATCGTTGAGCCCCCGATAATCGACACATGGACGTAAGTCACCTCCTTTTTTCTTTACAAAGAAGAACCTTGCTTTGGCAGGTGAGGAGGAGGGCTGGATGGTACCTTGGCGAAGGGCGCTGGAAACAAACTCCTCCATCGCCTGCATCTCGGTGGAAGATAGTGAGTAGAGATGGCCACGGGGCGGGACGGAACCCGACTGAAGGTCAATTGCCAAGTCGTAAGGATGATGAGGAGGTAGGTGGGTGGCGCGTCGTTTACAAAACACTTCAGCCAGGTCCCGGTAAGGCGTCGGGATGCTGTTGGTGTCGACTTCGGGGGCCTCGGGCTCCCTAGAACACGTCCCAGCCCGGGCCCGTAGGCAGAGTTCAGTGCAGGTCGGCCCCCATTGTAGAATCCGGTTCTGTGTCCAAGAAACAAGTGGGTCATGCTGCAACAACCACGGGTGGCCGAGGATGATGGGAGGAGATGAGATGGAGGTGACATAGAATTGAACCTGTTCTTTGTGTTGGTTGATGATGAGGGTGATTGGCTTTGTTCGAGAGGTGATAAGGCTGAAAGAGAGGGGCTGACCGTCAACAGAGGTGATGTTTACGGGCTGGGATAAATCCTCGATTTTTACCCCTAGTTTTTTGGCGTAAGAAGAGTCAATAAAGTTACCCGCGGCACCGGAATCGATGAACGCGGTACTTTCGACCCGTTTGTGGCCAAACTGGAGGTGTGCTCGTACCGTGAGACGGGAAATGTTGGTCAAAGTGGCGGAGAGGTGGATGGAACCCAGTGAGCTGTTCCTACTCACCGGGCCTGCGCGTTTCCCGGACGCAGAGGGCAGATAGCTCTGTGGTGTGCTGCCGATCCACAATATGCGCAGAGACCCTCTCGTTCTGCAGCGGTTAAGGAGGCGCGTCCTAATTGCATGGGTTCCCGGCTCCGGTGTCAACCACGGCGGGAGGTGGAGAACCGACTGATCTGGTAGGTGCAGTTGCAAATGAGGAGCGAGCTTCAGGAAGTTCTCGTCCAGCGAGCTCGTCCTTGATGCGTGCAGCCAGTCCCTCGTAGTAGGCTGTCCGGAGGGCGGCGTCTCCCCAGTTGGTCTGGACAGGCAGGGTTCGGAAATCTGCCGTGTAGCGACTCACGGACGATCCTCCCTGCCGCAGATGATATAACTTGGAGTCGGTCGGTCTCCACCTCAGCAGCAGGATGTTCAAAAGTTAGTTTTAGTTGATGGGTGAACTCTGTGTATGAATATGCGACATCTGAATCCGAGCGAAGGACCGCCGTGGCCCACTCAGCTGCCTGCCCGGATAGCAACGAGACGAGAAGTGCAATGCGCAGTCGGTCTGTGGAGTATCTGGTGGAATTAAACTCAAACACAAGATCCACTGATGTTAAAAACACACTGCATTTCCCATCCACGCCATCCCCTTATCTGGTAGAGCTATGAAGACATCAGTAGGGGAGGGTGGTGGCGGTGCAACAGCCGCTGCGACGGGGGTGGCAATTGCCGGCTGAGCGCCTGCCCCACGGAGGGTCACGTTCTCCTGCCTTAGCTCCGCCACCTCGCAGCGCAGGGCCGCAACGTCTTGGATGCCTTTGCGGAGAACCACAACTTCACTACGGAGCTGATCGATCAGCTTAGCATGTTGGGCAACCACATCGCAGAGGTGAGCGTAATCCGCTGGGTTTACTGCTGTTGGCTCAGTCATTCTGTCATAAACACACGGAGATGGACCAGAAGACTAGCAGTTAGCCCTGTAGCATGGATGGTAAACCCAAACGCGGAAGTAGCCGCAGGATAACCATGCTGTCATTTTTAGAACTCTCCCGAAGCGAGAGCAAGAGTCTACACAAATAAACTCGCATTCTAATAACACACACTCAATCGAAAGCAAAACCCAAGAAAGTGAGTACTCACGATTAGACGGGCACAGCATCGGCAATAGCATGGGCAAACTCAATGACTGAGCAATGTGTGGAGCCATCTTGTCTCCTTTTATGCTTCCTGAATAACGACCGGACTACTTCCAGGTCCTAGTGCCGGTCGTGTTAGGAGTGCGCATGACATGTACCTTTACTGAGTTGCAATCATGTGATTTATAAGACATTTATAAGGAGGTAAAGATGGCCGTCTTATGGACTCTTTATTGTGGGTAAGTATTTTTTTTTTAATTCTAAAATATGTTATAGTCAGATATTTTAGATAGTTAATGTTAAATATGTGAGGACGGTGTGTTTCCACTTATCGTTATACTGAGGATGATCTTACTGAATTTCTGAGGTGATCTTAGCCTCATACTGTAAGTGCTCAGCTAAAGTTAGAGAAAAACCAAGTTAAGGAGTAGCGGTGCTTCAGTACTTGGTCAGTTAAGGGCAGTGGCGGCTACTGGTCTGTCAAATAGGGGAAGCTCATTTTCGGCTTACATCATAAAATTGTCTATTTATTTAAAAGTAAATTCTGCCCTACGTTCTACCCACGACGCTAGCCTAGCCTACTATATGAATGAATGAATGATCTAAAAAAAAAAAATTTAACTCTGTAAAAGTGAAACAAGGAATGTGGTGTATAATTGTGTGAAATGTATGATGAAAATCAAGCAATTTCACCAAGCAAACATAAAGAAATAGGTTGCAGCTGTTTTTATTTCGACTGAACTTCAGAAATCCGCGATGGGACTTCAGCGATTCCTTATAGTACAAAATTGCTGTCAGTCAAAAGGAGATGCAGTCTTTCGACAGACCCTCCAATCATCACGCAGAAGCTCGGCGTCTGGGCCAGCCCACTCCTCGTTCACCCCCAGAGATGCTGAGCATCCGTGGGCGGGACATAATCGCAGCATTTATCCAATGACCGTCTAGTTTCAAAGCACTGAAAAAAAAAACGTTCAAAGCAGCCGCATTGAAGTCAATGGACGCTGGGCTTCAACAGGGAAATGCACTGTGACGCTACGGGAATTTTTAGTCAATAAAATGTTAATACAATAGTACTTAATTTGACCATTAATTATAGGGGAAGCTGAGCTTCCCTTGCAGTCTTAAAGAAATCGCACCTGGTTAAGGGACATAAAAATGTACATGCTAGTTTTCAGAGTCTCTAATGCTCATCTACGAGTGTTGTATCGGTTCACTTATCTGTATGAAAAGCGAAATGATTAGATAGCAGGTTATTTTAAAACATCACTCCACACAGTTACTTCTGAGAATGACAAAGCATACATAGCTTTAACTCATCATTAAAAGAGTGTTTTACATTGTGGTGGTACATAGCCTAATTAATATCTTTTTATTTTTATCCTAACTAGATATGGAGGGACGGATGGCCTTTTGGGTCTGATGAAGTTGCTGTAGTGTTGGAGGGTGCTGTAGTCCTGCAAGGCCTCTGTGACTTTAGGAGTGTTGTTTGATTAGGTCTGTGTCCTAAATATTAATTACAAAAAGAACTCGATGGACTTGGGAAGACACACTCTTCTCAGAAACAAACTCTTGTTGCCAAAGAGACTCTTTTTTGTGTCTGGCACAAAAACAAAAAACAAACAAACAAAAAATCTGTGCTAGTTTTTTAAATGGTTGTGATATTGTAATGTAAAGTAATCATTGAGATACTGGTAGACATCAGGTGTTATCCAGGTATTTTATTGACTTTTACATGTATTTTTTGTTTGTTTGTTTGTTTGTTTGTTTGTTTTGTTTTATGCAAATCACTGTTTTAACTTTGACTAGTTTTGGAAGAATAACATTTTTTTTTCAGAGTAATAATTGTGTGTTTTAATTGTTGTGGTTATTGTTAAGTTAACTTTTCTAGAATGGTTTATGGAAAAACAATCACTTGAACCAGTGGGCTAAAATGGGGGACAGCTTACCTTTTTAAATAGATGAAAAGTTGGGCTTAGTCAACCCTAGAGAAATATAATTAATTGAAGTCACAACCAATATTACTTGAGCTGACTTAAATATTTGAATTACAAATTGAGTCAATTTAACCGTTTAAACTGGGTACACAGTATTATGTTTGGCTGACATTTGCCCCTCATCTGTTCATTATATTATTGGCAGTTAATGAATAGAACAATGTAAATGCAAACAGAGAAGTTACCTCAAAATATAGAAGTGATGTAGCTGATATTATTTCTTCTAACTTCTCTCTTCTGTCTTTTCAGTGCTGTAATGAGCAACATTTTTTAAGTTTAAAGTTTGTTACCTGTTCTTCCCATATCAATGTTTTATTCAATTCCCCAGATATCCAGATATATAAGATGTGTTAAAACCAGTCAGTGTTTCTGATGTTACAGAAATACAAAATGTACACGATCTACTTCATTAGAACAGACAAAATGAAAAATATCTGCGTTGAGTTTAATCATACACAAAACAGTGCATTACTATTATATTCGCGACAAAATTCAAGGGATAACACATTTGATCAAAAAAGAATTATACAAAACACACACAATATAATGTGTAATGTATGACGGCTCCAGCATGCACTCGTACTGAATCAAGTCACAAAATAAAAACATAAATAAATAAAATTTAAATATACACACACATTGTGCAGTCAAACATAAAGTAACACGAGGGATGAAAACTATTGAAGAAGGAAAACAAAAAATTTAATCATAATAATAATAAATGGAGAAAGAACAGTCGAAGGAAAATTGATACAAATTGATACATTACTGATGCAAAAGAAGGAGAGAATAACGAAAATGAAAAATAAAGATCCTGATTTTACTGCATGTATGATTGTGAATCTCTCTCTCTCGCTCTCTCTCTCTCTCTCTCTCTCTCTCTCTCTCATGCATGCGATTTTCCCTCAATCTTGTCTATTAGCTTTTGAGTGTCTTAGGAAGGGCCATGATTAAACTCAATGCAAATATGTTAATGTCACTGTGAATACTGACTTGTGTTTCCCTCTTTTGAAAATACTATATCACCGTTCATATTTCTGTTCATGTAACTGTTTAATGTTACAGCAGGTGGATCTGTATGCATCCTTTGCATATGACTGATGTCTTCACACAGCTTTTAAACTGTTTTTTTTTTTTTTTTGTCACTTGGAGAACAAATGGAGCCAGCTTTGACTTTTTTTCTCTTTTCAAGTGTTTTTGTATATGAAATGATATTGTAGCAACCCAAGAAAATATGTACATAAATGGTTCTCATCTCCATGTGCATTGGAGATGCCTCCCTTTTATTCCTTTTTTTTTTTTTGCACCTTTTTTTGCAGTAATGCACCTAAAATCTGGCTCCCAACCGCAAAAAAATAAAGGATGAAGAAGAAGCAAATGGGAAAGATAATACTGGAATTAGAGTAACAACATACATGGCATGGAGAAAATTACTGAGTAGAATTCTAAGTAGCTCAGTTTTACTTTCAGCTTGGCCTAAAATATAAAGACATTCAGTTTGTACTCTGCGCTTGGCCTTCCCATATTTTGGCGCCGGAAGTATGACTCACGTGGTCTCGAATTTTTTCCCTCCTGTGTCCAGTTTTTTTTTCTCCTTCTCCAGTATTTTTTTTCCTTGCGTCCCTTGTCCCATTTTTTTTTTCTTCCTCAGATTTTCTTTCTCCCCACCAATTTTTTTTGTCCCTTTATCAGATGTTTCCCCCTAATCCATGACCATTTAGGGGATCCATAGATTACTGCATGCTGTGCACAACAGAACAAAAATGCTTGCATGAAGAAACAAGATAAAATCTTTAATATTGATATCTTGAATATTGAAGACATAAATCTTCAGAAATCCACACAAGCCTCTTTAAGTTTTTTATTATTATTATTCAAATAATAATCATTGTGCTTTTACTGCTGTTTATGTCCTTAAGTGCTGGACCAAGGCCAGGAAGATCGTGAAGGATGGACTGATGTCTCTGTTGCTGTCAGGAAAGTGCTTCCGCTCCCTGAAGGCCAATACAGAGAGACTGAGGAGGAGCTTCTTCCCGCAGGCAATACGGTCTTTCAACCAGATCACTAAACAGGACTAAATCATCTCTGCACTGTTGCACACTGCACAGTAATGGACACTTATGGACATTACTCGTCTGTATGCTTATGCACAGATGCACATACCCCGGACATTCATGGACATTGTACATTTGCACATTCATGCACATTTGCACTCACCCTGAACTTTCCAACTCATTTTTGCATATTGCAGAGTATGGACATTTATGGACCATGGACATCTACACACATTTGCACACTTCATGGACATTTCCATTTATTTCCATTTAAATTCATCTCTATTTGTTAATTAATTAATTTTTTTTAGGGTCACGGGCAGTCATTTAAGCATTTCACTGAATATCGTACTTTGTATGAATGTGTATGTGACAAATAAAATTGTTACAAATTTTTTAAATGTAATATCAATACTAGTACCCCAGAAAAACGACATAACTGAAATATATACTTGCTAAATAAACTAAATAAACTAAATTAACTGCTAAATAATTTGCATTTTGCAAATTGAAAGTGCGCACAATGTGAGCAACTTTATTTCAGTCTGTCACACCTGTGCCTCCACCTCAGTCCTTGGGAATAAGATCTGGTTCACCGGATTACTGAGCTCTTTGTCTCCCCTTAGTGTGTCAATGTGTGTACTTGTTTTCACTTTAGCACAAAATTAAGTTCCCTTTCAAAAGCTACACTCGATGCTGCGTGAAAACGCTATGGGAACATCTCTTTGTTGTCCGGTTGTGAAGCCTGTGCATGTCAAAACCGCCGAATACCTTCGGCTTATAACCTCTGTCAGGCATGACGTCACCGAATAAGGTGCACCTGCAGGTTATAAATAGGAGTGAACCGGAAACACCCTCAGATCGTTTTGTCTTCAGGACCGCTTTGTGTTTGCGTGTGCATGTGCAAGACATAATGAAAGCTAAAATAAAAAGTAAAATAACAACATTAACTCACCGATATAGCGGAGTTGCTTAAGAGATGCGTGCCTCCATGCGATAGATCTCTTTCGGAGGGCGATCTTCATGAATTTTGTCTCGAGTGCTTGGGGGAAGAACACGCTTGCCTCGGGCTTCAGGGAGACTGTGAGTACTGTGATCTTCTCCCTATTAAGGTGCTTCGCGCGCAGCTCGCTTTCTTTAAAGAGAAACCGCGAGCCGCGGCGCATTCCTGGGGCTCGCGTGCTGATCTGGCAGACGCGCCCGAGACGGAATTTCGATTTCTCTCTCGCTCTCTCCGGATCAGGAAGTTTTATCTTCCGCTTCGCAAGAGCGCTCCGGCGCTTCTTGTGAAGGAGCGGAAGAATTCTCCTCTCTCGCTTCCATGGAAGTAGCCTCCTCACAACGCTCCTCCAGTGCTGACAGAGCTTATGAGGAATTATTAGAGGTTATAACGCGTGCGGTCAAGCAATTGCATATCGACTAGCCGCAGAAGCGAGTTTCCCCCAAGCGTTCAAGATTGGACGACAGGTTTCTGTCGGGTGGCTGGGGGGAGGAGCCTCAACGTCTCTCTCTCCCCTTCTTTGGTGACCTCCATGATGAATTAACTCTTTCATGGAGCAAGCCGTATTCATCGCGTGTTTTTGTGCCATCGACTTTGACTTATTCGAATATCGTTGATGCGAAAGCTCGCGGTTATATGATGATGCACCAGATAGAAGAGACACTTGTGGGCTATCTCTCTCCTGGGACATCATCCTCCCTGAAAAAGCCTACTCTCCCCTCCAACCCGTGTAGATTGACATCTGCTTTGGTGGGGAAAGCTTTTTAGGCAGCAGGTCAGGATGGCGCTTCACTGCACACCATGGCGGTTTTGCAGGCCTACCAGGCTGACCTGCTGAAGGACCTGAGCACCGGCGGGTTTATTGATGACAGGGCGTTTGCAGAGCCGCGCCGAGCCACAGACCTGTCTCTCCGTGCAACCAGGCAGACGGCCCGTGCTGTGGGCTGTTCTATGGCTGCCATAATATCCACGGAGAGGCATCTGTGGCTGAACCTCATGGGCATCAAGGATAAGGATCGTGCTGTCCTCCTTGATGCCCTTGTCTGGCCTTCCAGCCTCTTTGGCGACGCTGTTAATTCCGTCGCCACTAGGTTTCGGAAGGCGAAGCTATATGAACAGGCCTTTGGGAGGTTCCTTCCCCGCCATGCTCAAGAACCGGGACCGTCGGCCAGGTGAGGTGCAGAAGGAGAGCGTGACCAGCCGCGCACCCCCTGGACTGGGGTGAGGCTCACTGCTCTTCTCAAAAATCTGCCTCTAAAAGACCAGATCTGAGGAGCTTCCTCTCTTCAAAGAAGAAGCCCTGAGGCTTGTGCGCCTGGTCCCGTGGGGGTGTCTCACCCCAGGGAGGGGCACCTGGATTTTCGTCACAAAACAGGGCCTCCTTCCTGGCACTCCCAGGAGGCCAGTGTTCAATCCCCGCCAGCACTGGTGTTTCCGGGAGCGCCAGTCTCCAACGAAAAGTTGGGTGTTCGGGCATCTCCTGCCACACTTCAGGATACCCAACACCTAACACCGCCCTATCCAGCCGAAGTGTCAAAGCTCGTGCCCCTTTCGGAGAAGCTGGAGAAGCAGATTCAAAATGTTGACTGTCAAAATGATTGTTCCTCAATTCTAACCAGAGGATTGGTTTGTGACAATCAATCTCAAGGACGCATATTTCCATATAGAAATATTGCCACAACACAGGAAGTTCCTGAGGTTCGCTTTCGGGGGCGAAGCTTACCAGTATCGGGTCCTTCCGTTTGGCCTAGCTCTGTCACCCCGCACATATACAAAATGCATGGATGCAGCTCTGGCTCCTTTACGACTCCAGGGCATCCGTATTTTGAATTACATAGGCGACTGGCTGATTCTGGCCCAGTCTCAGGAGCTAGCACTTTTCAAGACTCAACGCCACAAAAAGCGTTCTCCTTCCTGTTCAGAGGACAACATATTTGGGTGTCACATGGGATTCGGTCACAATGCCGGCACAGCTGTCACAGCTGTCGCCGCTTGAACAAGCTAGCGCACCAGGTTCTGCTTTGGGCACAGGACAAGTTCCTGTCCCTCAGGGCGATTTACATTCCAGGGCATATGAATGTAGGAGCAGACTTGCTATCCAGACAAGCTGTAAAACATGGGGAATGGAAACTCTGGGAAAGATTTTACGTAGCAGAGGTGGACCTCTTTGCCTCACAAGAGGCAGCACAATGCCCCGTTTACTACTCTCTGACTCCTCCAGCTCCCCTGGGTCTGGACGCAATGGCCCACAGGTGGCCCAGATTACGCCTTTATGCATTTCCACCTACACACCTGGATAAAATTGTTGGTACCCTTCGGTCAATGAAAGAAAAACTCACAATGGTCACATAAATAATTTTAATCTGACAAAAGTAATAATTTTAAAATGTTAACCAATGAAAGTCAGACATTGCTTTTCAACCATGCTTCAACAGAATTATAAAAAAAAATAAACTCATGGAACACGCCTGGACAAAAATGATGGTACCCCTAGGAAATACTGAAAATAATGTGACCAAAGGGACATGTTAATTCAAGGTGTGTCCACTAATTAGCATCACAGGTGTCTACAATCTTGTAATCAGTCAGTGGGCCTATATATAAGGCTCCAGGTAGTCACTGTGTTGTTTGGTGACATGGTATGTACCACACTCAACATGGACCAGAGGAAGCGAAGGAAAGAGTTGTCTCAGGAGATTCGAAAGAAAATTATAGACAAGCATGTTAAAGGTAAAGGCTATAAGACCATTTCCAAGCAGCTAGATGTTCCTGTGACTACAGTTGCACATATTATTCAGAAGTTTAAGATCCATGGGACTGTAGCCAACCTCGCTGGACGTGGCCGCACGAGGAAAATTCATGACAAATCAAAAAGACGGATAATCTGAATGGTAACAAAAGAGCCCAGAAAGACTTCTAAAGAGATCCAAGATGAACTTCATGCTCAAGGAACATCAGTGTCAGATCGCACCATCCGTCGTTGTTTCAGCCAAAGTGGACTACGACCAAGGAGGACACCATTGTTGAAAACAAATCATAAAAAAGCCAGACTGGAATATGCCAAACTAGATGTTGACAAGCCACAAAGCTTCTGGGAGAATGTCCTATGGACAGATGAGACAAAAATGGAACTTTTTGCCAAGGCACATCAGCTCTATGTTCACAGACGGAAAAATGAAGCATATGAAGAAAAGAACACTGTCCCTACTGTGAAACATGGAGGAGGCTCTGTTATGTTCTGGGGCTGCTTTGCTGCATCTGGCACAGGGTGTCTTGAATCTGTGCAGAGTACAATGAAATCTCAAGACTATCAAGGGGTTCTAGAGAGAAATGTGCTGGCCAGTGTCAGAAATCTGGGTCTCAGTCGCAGGTCATGGGTCTTGCAACAGGACAATGACCCAAAACACACAGCTAAAAACACCCAAGAATGGCTAAGAGGAAAACATTGGACTATTCTAAAGTGGCCTTCTATGAGCCCTGACCTCAATCCTATTGAGCATCTTTGGAAGGAGCTGAAACATGCTGTCTGGAAAAGGCACCCTTCAAACCGGAAACAACTGGAGCAGCTTGCTCATGAGGAGTGGGCCAAAATACCTGCAGAGAGGTGCAGAAGTCTCATTGACAGTTACAGGAATCGTTTGATTGCAGTGATTGCCTCAAAAGGTTGTGCAACAAACTATTAAGTTAGGGGTACCATCATTTTTGTCCAGGCCTGTTCCATGAGTTCATTTTTTTTTATAATTCCGTTGAAGCATGGTTGAAAAGCAATGTCTGACTTTCATTGGTTAACATTCATAGAATTCTTATTTATTATTACTTTTGTCAGATTAAAGTTATTTCTGTGACCATTGTGAGTTTTTCTTTCATTGACCGAAGGGTACCAACAATTTTGTCCACGTGTGTATATATATATATATATATATATATATATATATATATATATATATATATATATATATATATATATATATATATATATATATATATATATATTTGTTGTTAATCAAAGTTACATATACACTGATCTAATTGGTTGTGATTCGCAGATCTGTCCTGTAATAAGTCCATCAGTATGACTGGCCATGTAGGAGAAGATTTAAATGTCAGCTGTAAATACCCAGAATCCCTCAGGAATAAGACCAAGTTTCTCTGCAAGATGAGTCTTCAAGTTTCAGCTTGTTCTTATAAAATATCTGTTAATGCAAGTGAAAATTGCATACACATAAGAAAATTCTCCCTGTATGATGACAGAGAGAGACAAATCATGAGTGTGAGTATTAGAAATGTAACTGCGCGAGACTCTGGTGAATACTGGTGTCAAGCTGAAGCAGCCTGGGAATCTGATGATGGATACAAGGTTTATTTCACACAGATCAACCTGACAGTCACTGGTGAGTTTGTAGAGACACAGAGACACACTGCATGAACTATTTTGTCATTACAGCTGTTTTGTTTTAAGCACAGAGTCAGTTTATATCCTAACCACGACTAGTCTGTGATATTATTAGCAGTTACTGAATATAACAATAATTTCAGGAGAAATAGAGCACTTATGTTTAGAATTCCCACATGAATGATGTAGCTGATATTATTTGTCAGCCTTCTGAGTTCAGTCCTTTCAGGTTAAATAATGTGAAGAAGCAGAAGCTTCCTGTGATTTATTAGATGTACTGAATACACGGCAATCTGTGTTCTATTTTGTAAGTTTTACATATGCAGAATGTTCATTGAGTGTTGAATCTGTTCTGCTATCAGTCATACACCAGATTCACTCTTTTAATGGCATTTATTATCTAACTTAACATTCACTACTTTATATTCATATGTTTCAGTTTCATCATCAACACAACCTTCATCATCACCATCATCATCATCGTCAACTTTTCCAGAAACAGGTGATTCTGCTCAGACACACATTTCCCCATCAGTCTAACTACATAACTTTGATTGAATCTTTTTCCTTATAAGTAATTAGAATGAATTTAAAGTGTCTGTCTGTCTGTCTGTCTGTCTGTCTTTAATATGATACATTTTATGTAACTGGTTGGTTCAGGCAGTACAGTGACACAGGGGTAACATTACTGTCCAGCCTCAGCTCAGGTTACAGTTTTGCATTTCTAAACTCCCACAATGCATTTAGTGTTTATATTACATAAACAAATTATTCAGGGCTGATTCTCCACCTAGGTGGTCAAGTTCTGGGCTTCAGTTCTGAACGTATGTTACTGTTTTACATAAGCCTCATAAGCCTGTACAAACCTAAATAAAATAAGGGGTATACATAACAGATGGATTGATGAACAAATTGTTCATGAATGATTGTTCATCTGGACCGTTTTATAAACTTGAACGGAAAAGTTTCAGAGTTTTGCTTAAATGTTATGGTGTAGTGTGTGTGATTTTGTGTGTGTCACTATTAATTAAATGCTCAGTATAATTGACTCATGATATTGCTGTAAATGTTCATTAGGAGAAAAAGTGACATAGTGACTACTGTATGTCCCAGATGGACACAGAAGAGAACAGATCTACACACAATACACATTGATATATACACTACAGGATTTCTAATAGTCATAAAATCCCAAAATAAAAATAACACAATCAGTCATACTATTTATTTATTTATTTATTTATTTCAGCAGGCATGGCTCCTGCTGCTGAGGGTTGTGTCCAGTTCTCAGGAAACAGCCAAGAGGTAACTGCCAATGCATGTGTGTGTTCAGTATAAAAACCTATTCACATTATTTGTATCTGTTTTTGTGCTTTCTCCCTGTAAGAATGAAGAGAATAAAGACTCCAGACGACTTATTTTCACCATTTCCCCTGCTCAACCGCCTACAACCATTACTGATGCGTCTCAAAATGTTTATGACAACACACTGTTACCCACAAGCCCCTTTGATTCTGCTGTTTATTCTACTGCTGAATTTCTAACAATCCTTCCTGATCAGAACATCACTGACACCGCTCAGTTACCCACAGATCTCCCAGCGTCCTCAGTCAGCGCTGCTCAGCAGTCAGGTGGAGAATCTGTTACAGGTCCTGTTTATGCAGCAGTGAGTTCCCACACTAAAGCCACCAGCTCTAATTCTACAGTCCCAAAGATAATCACTGATAAGGAAGAGATCTCGTGTGACAACACACATACTACATGGAGCAATGTGCCTATTGTTCATGATTTATGAATCTTAATTTCCACTTACACTGAGGGCAAAAGTTGCTGTTTAGTCTGAGGTCGCATTGCAAAAAAATTTGAAATGTCTGATTTAGAATTGAACTTATCTGATTCCATGTGATGTGGGCTGTTCCCACAGTTAACAGATTTTTGAACCACTTTGGCTGACAGTGTGATTGTAACCTTACGGTCAACCTTGGTGACTTTTGCATCTTTAGCTTCACATTCAGTTTCTTGTCCTACAGGTAGAAAGTATGGACTGTGTAAAGCCTAATACAACGCTTTAGTATAATAATTTAGTATTGTGTTTCTTAATAACTGATGATTTTGCTGTATTTCCCTGTGGTGTTATTTATTGTGTATTTTCATCTGTTTGTAGTGATTTTTAAAAAGCACATAATTTATTGTTTTTTTTTTTTTTGCATTTTGAATGTTTTGAATTATTATTTTTTTTCGTAAAATTATTTTTGTATTTATTACTGTAGGTAATGTTAGGTCTTTACTTTTTTCTGCCATGATGCTACACAATAAAATACAATTTTGAACTATTTGATTCATCCTTATACACCAATCAGTCACCATTTCCATTATAACTACCTGGGTTTTGGGTTCCTGACTCCTTTGGGCATGAATCCACTAGACTTTTGGGGAGTTGCGGAGTGGGGATTTATTTGTCCGGTGCATCACATGAGTGCTTGTTCAGATTGGGATCTGGGGAGTTTGGAGGATATAGAAATTTGACAGCAGGCAGTTACACACTCAAGGTAACAAAATGTGAGTCTTTAGCCACTGCCTTGTGTTTGTTTTTCTCGAGGTTGGGCGTAGCTATAAGCATCACTCTACAGAGCTAAACAATTTAGCACTTTGTCTTCATGGTGGGTGTGGCTATACGCCTCTCAGTAGAGCCAATCACAAATCTCACAGCTCACACATTCACAAATCTCTCTGCTTCCTCAGTCAGTGCTGCTCGACAGTTGACTGAGGAATCTGAAGATCTGAATTATACAATAATCACTTTTCATGCCAACCTCACCAGTTCTAATAATACAGTTCCAAAATTTAATGTTAAGCAGTGTGACGTCTCATGTGAAGATGCTTCAATTCAGAGGTGCAGAGTAACAAATTACATCTACTCGCGTTACTGTAATTGAGTAGTTTTTTTTGTTTGTTTGTTTAATTATACTATTTCAAATCTGTAGTTTTACTTTTACTTAAGTATGTTTTGTTTGAAATATTGTACTTTGCTAGATTTGAAATCATATTCGCTAATGAGTAAAAAATAAATGAATGAAAAAGTAAAATAATAAACCAACTAATGCAAGGGGAAGACAAAAATTGCACCCTGGAAACCCCTGCACTGATTGATTGATGGGGAGTGGGGAGAACAAGTGTGCTAAATTCACAAGAACGATGGAGATGGATAAAAAATACTTATGGAGCAAACCCCTTTGTAACGGCCACTACTACTGTATGTTGTATGTTACATTATGTATGTGTTGCTCTTTCAAGAGTTGCCACTCCTTCCCCAGTGTGTGTGCTGCGGAGGTGTGTGTATGAGAAGGAAAGAATGGAGTAGGAGCTCAGTTGTGTTGCTCACCCCCGAAACGCTCTATTCTTTTACCCTTTTACGTGGTGTTAAAAAAAAAAAGTAACTCTGTAACTTTGATACTTTGAGTAAATTTTTTAATGAGCTACTTTTTACTTTTACTTGAGTAGATTTTTATAATGGTCACTTTACTTGTACTTCAGTAAAACTTCTCTGAAGTCACAGTACTTGTGCTTGAATACCAAATTAAGAACCACCTAAATGTAAATGTATAGGGCCGTATTTCATACCTGAAAAGAATCCCCCATCATTCAGCTATACTGTATAACGTCAGCTGTTTTGAGATTTTGAACATCACATAATGTGCACATACTGTATCATAGGTTGAATAAGAACAACGAGAACAAGCACAGAGTCAATCCATAATAAGTTTTGAGTTCACTGCAGGCAATGAACAAGATAATGTCTAATTAGTAATGCAAAGGAGCAAGAAGAAGAAGAAGAATCTTTTGACCTTGAACGATAGGTCAAATATGAAGAACTTACCGACTTCCCTCAGTCTGAAAAAGCTACTTGGATTAAGAGTAGGAAAACATTTCTATTCAACAAGAAAGCAATCCAGTTGACATGACTCAACTTCCAGATGACCTGACCTGGATGACTGAGAAGCTTCACAGACAAATTCCCTGTTGTTTTTGACGCAATGTTTCTGCACAATGAGCTCTCCCACTCTGTGTTGCTGCATTCATGACTTTACAGCACCTTCCTTTTGGCTGTAGGATTTCAGCTACATGTAACAAGATTACAAGATATTACAAGATGTATTACAATATATACTGTAGCGATGGGAGCTGGTGTTATTTGTATAACAGAACAAGTATCTTTGAAAAAAAAAAAAGCAGATTAAGTTAAATCAGTTTACTGCCTTTGGAAGGATCTGGTCCTAAACTCTCTAATCTGTACAGACATTAATCTAGTTATTTTAACATTTTAATTTATGGTGGCGCAGGAGCTTAGTGGTTAGCACTATCAACTCGCAGCTCCAAGGTTGGAGATTTGAATATTTCTTCTAGTCTCTGTGTGAAGTTCCTTGTGCTTGGTACTCCAGTTTCCTCCCACAGTTCAAAACATGCAGTGTAGACTGATTGGTGTTTCCAAATTGCTTATAGTGAGTGATTAATAATGGTGTACTGTACACTGCCTTATACAGAACCTTAAATGTCATGGGGAGTAGTGATTTTCCTTCAGTCATGATACTTCTCTTAACTGTAGCATCATTTTTTTACACACCCTTACTTCAGTTTTTTTCGTTTTTATCTGAAAATCTGACTAATTTCTATTTTAGGTGTCTTAAGAAAATATTCCTTCTTCATGTATCACATTTTGATGCTGATCTTGAATCGATTAAAATACATAAATCTATGATGCCTTCATGTGACCAATAGTGACATTTTGAGCATACATTATTTACAATCCTCTGAAAAGTTGAGGCAAAACTGCTTACAATAAACTGTTTCTGGTGAAAAAGGGAAATTTAAAGTGTCTCTGTTCTTGGGCAAACCGAATGTGAGCATTTCTCTTTTTAATGATCCTGCTCACGGATACTGCTAGGCATGCTAATATCTGCCATCCTCTTGATCTCTCGTTTCATAATAAAAATACTGACAGGTAAACTCAATTTTTACATAATTAACAACAATTTTGTTTAATTGTTACCAATTTGTGGGGGAAAAGAGTAGTAAGTAATATCATCTGAAGTATTTATTTCAACCATTATTTTTTAATATGTCCAAAATGCAACAGCTTTATACTCTTCTAAATGTAAATATTTGATCTTTTCTTTTGCAGAATAGATATTTACCATCTGGAGAAAGTCATGTGTTGTTTACAACCTGATATGGATATTTTTTTTTTTTTTACCCATCATGGTGCAGTATGCAACTGGTTAACTAAGAAGCATTCTGTTTCTGCAGGTGACTATGTTTAGAAGTTGGAATAAGAGCAATTTATCAACATTTTAAAAATGGGAAATCACTCCTATCTGAAACAAAACGTAGGAGAGCTCTGGAGGTGTCCTAACTGGTTAGGAGTAGCGAGGAAATTGTTTTCAGGCAGAGACTTGTGCCAAGGATAGACCTTTGAGTAATGCTGAGTGACACGGAGCTCGCAAAAGATATGTTTGGACAAAAATGTAATACTTTTTTTTTTTTTTACCCATCATGGTGCAGTATGCAACTGGTTAACTAAGAAGCATTCTGTTTCTGCAGGTGACTGTATGTATTTTTATAACAGTGAAGATGCTGAACATTCATAGATTTCCCCACTACAATCTCTACAAAATCAACGAAAGACAAGCCGCATTGTGAGTATGGAATTGTGAGTATCATCCATGGAACACAGATTAAAATAACAGTATTTATATATACATTTTATGTACTTACATTAATTATTTTAGTGTACAAAACTGTTTAATCTTTTAGATTCTCCATTATAAGCAGCATTCCACCACTTTACTAAAATGGTGCACTCCTGTATTTCACACCCTTCAAGGGTATGTGTGACAAACTGACAGGTGGCATTGATGCTTTCACAAACTGCCTCCACTCACTTCTTATTTTTAAGATTAAGATTATGGCAGAATTTTGCTTTAATTACTTCTTTACATTTTACTACCTCCTCCGGAAGCTAAACACTCTCGTCCTCTCAACAGTTTCATTTTCTTTTTGAAATAAACAATACTCCCAATACAATGGGTCTGGACTGATGAACACACATGCACAAATGCACTGATCAACAGCCCCCTAGCAATTTCACACACCACCCTGAAATAGTTTTTTGGCACAATAGTTCTATTTTTAGCTGTTATTTGCATAAGTACTCTCTCCTATCTTTGCTGCTACTTTTACAAGAATGTTTACTGTTTTTTATTTATCATGTCATTTACTTGCACTACCTCATCTGACTATCACAGTTTATCACAGTACAGTGGAACCTTGGATTGCGAGCATAATTAGTCCCGGAAGTGTGTTTGTATATCAAAACACTCATATATCAAAGCAAATTTCCCCCATAAGAAATAATTAAGATTCTTTCCACAACCCAGAAATACTCAAATATATACAAAATATATCAACAAAATATAAAGTAAAAATAAAGCTGCACTTTACCTTTGAAAAGAATCGTAGCTGTAGTGATTAAGGCCAGAGAGAGGAGAGGAGGAGGAAGGGGAGGAGGGGACTGATGTGCGTCTTCAGAAAATGTTCTTTCTTCGAGTTCCATGTTTTTATATATGCAAACTAGAAGTGCCCATGACTTCATTTGCATCGAATTTAATTGCACACTTATGAACACGTTTTAAAAAAATGTACGCTATCTGTTACATTTTTTAATAAGCAAAAGAACGCGTTGTCGCAAAGTGCACGGAATGAAGATGTGAGAATGTGTTTATTAAATAGATTATAATTACACTATCATAATGCGTTTGATGCACAGGTGGCCCCACGGAAGGGATTTTATTGGAGAGAGGGAAGATGGAAAAAAGTAAAGGAAAGTTGTAAGAGTGTGCAGTGGAGGCAGTGCCCAGCTGGCATGCGGGCATGAGGCTGGCGGGCCTTTACAGTTTAATTATATGTAAAGATCATCATAATGAATAATAACTTAATCTATAATGCCTTCATGTGACCAATAGTGACATTTTAAGCAATCATTACATACATTCCCCTGAAAAGAGGAAGCAAAACCTGCTCACAAGTAGCGTGTGGGGTCTGGAGAAGGAGGGAAATTTTAAGTGACTCAGTGCTCAGGGAAATTAAGTGTGGACATTTCTTTACACAGGCATTCTAATGCTCACAGATACCTCTCAGTGCACTGATATTCACCATTGTCCAGCTATGCATATATATTATCAAAAAAAAATAATGATAGGGTCAAGGGTAGCTTAAGGCATTGGACTGTGGTTCAGAAGGAAACAGATTCAAATACCACCACCACCAACTTGTCCCTGTTGAACCTATGAGCAAGGCCCTTAACTTTCAACTCAGATAATGAGATAAAAATTTCTCTGATTTTTTTTTAAAGTTGCTCTGAAAAATGGGTGTCGAGCCTATCCCAGGAGACTTACATCTACGCATTTGTAGACGCCCTTATCCAGAGCGACTTTTATCTCATTATACATCTGAGCAGTTGGGGTTAAGGGCCTTGCTCAAGGCCCCAACAGGGACAACTTGGTGGTAGTGGGACTTGAACCTGGGATCTTCTGAACCGTAGTCCAATGCCTTAACCTCTGAGCTACCCCTGTCCTTAGAGCACAAGGTGGGGTACATCCGGGACAGGGTGCCAATCCATCGCAGGGCACACACACACTCACACTATGGGCAATTTGGGATCGCGAATTAGCCTAATCTGCATGTCTTTGGACTGTGGGAGGAAACCGGAATACCCGGAGAAAATAGTTATGCATATACACCAAGATCTGAATCAAGCCATGCCGGGAATCGAACCCAGACCCTGGAGGTGCAAGGTGACAGTGTCACCCACTACACCACCGTGCCACCGTAATTAAGCAGTTTTCAATTTTCATTTTAATCTCTGTTACACACCTTGTGCTCTAAAGAGCTGTAGAGGTTCATTGAGAAGAAAAATTAACTCACATGGAGAAAGACAGTCACATGCATAATGCTAATATTAAAACACCCAGATGCCTTCACATGATTGTTTACACACAGTACCTGACCCAGTGTTCATTGTTGTAGTAGAAATTTAAAAGTGTTTTGCATTGCGCTGATGTAGTTTACATATATTCCTCCTATTGTACAGCTCTTTCTAATGAAGGCAAAAGAGGAAGTTATTGTTGCATCACTTTCTGGTTAAGACACAGAGCGCACTCACAGAGCAGGACAGAGACAGTAACAGTGTGTGACAGAACAGGAGCTTTAATATCTTTCTGAAGTGGAGTCGGTGTGGAGATGTGTGAGAGTGAACTCAGGATGAAGATCCTCCTCATCTTCACCCTCTGTCTGATCTCAGGTAAAGAAATGCACGTCAGAATAATCCTCACTCTCAGCAGCAGTGTTACATGAAGGAAGGTTTCGCTCAGACGGATGTTTGGTGTTTTGTTAGATGGAGGAGATTCCAGGGAAGTAACAGTATGTTCAGGAGGAGGAGTCCTGATCAAGTGCAAGTACCATACAGGATACACACAAAACAAGAAATATTTATATAATATTTCAGCAGCAGCATTTTGTTACCAAATGAACGCAGCAGCTAATATTAATTTGATTAAACTGTGTGAAGACAATATAAAATCAGTGAAGAACATTTCCATGCTAATGGACGTAACAGGTAAGTTTTTTATCATCTATAGTACATTCTGTTAATCTTTCCAAAGCTCTGGTATGAATAGTAAACATGGAAAATACAATGGACCAATAAATCATACATCATGACCAAGTGATTTTTTTCTTTATATTTTTTTAGACCATTGTAGTAATAAGATAATGTATTAAACTCTGTACTTAAATCCATTATCACTGCTTATTCAGGTCACCTGTTTATTGAGAATTGTTAACTTTCTTGTATATATTTTGTTTTGTTTTTTATACAAATATACTGTATAACTCTCTTTGTGTTGTTACTAAGATCGAGGAGATTTGAACACCAGCTGTCAATACCCAGAACCCTTTATGAGTGACCCCACTGTTCTCTGCGAGAGACTGCAAACTGCAAATGTTCAAAACTGTGAACATGTAAATAAGGAGAAATTCTCCCTTTCTTATGACACAAAAACACTAAATGTGACTGTTAAAATTAGAAATGTAACTGAGCAGGACTCTGGTGAATACTGGTGTGAAGCATCTGGACAATCTGGTAATGGAAACACGGTTTATTTCATGCAGATCAACCTGACAGTCACTGGTGAGTTTGTAGAGACACAGAGACACACTGCATTCATTATGTTGGTATTATGATAGTTTTGTGTTAAGCACAGAGTCAGTTCACATCCTAACCACGACTAGTCTGTGATATTATTAGCAGTTACTGAATATAACAATAATTTCAGGAGAAATAGAGCAGTTATGTTTAGAATTTCCACATGAATGATGTAGCTGATATTATTTGTCAGCTTTCTGAGTTCAGTCCTTTCAGGTTAAATAATGTGAAGAAGCAGCAGCTTCCTGTGATTTATCAGATGTACTGAATACATAGTCTTCTATTTCTGAATTTTTACACATACAGTATGTTGACTTTATTGTGTTGAACCTGTTCTGCTATCAGTCATATACTAGATTCACTCTCTTAATATAAATCTTTATATAACTAAACCTTTACTGCTTTACACCCATGTGTTTCAGTTTCAACATCAAAAACGACACAACTTTCACCATCATCAACTTCTCCTCCAACAGGTGATTTTGCTCAGTCACACATTTCCTCATCAGTCTAACTACATAACTTTTGATTAATATTTCTCATTATGAATGATCAGAATAAATGTTAAAGTGTCTGATTCTCTTCCAGGATTTCCAGCTTCCATTGTGATCCCTGTATCTGCAATTCCACTGCTGCTTCTGATTGCATTTGTATTCCTGATTATGATTCTTCATCGGATACACAGGATGAAAGGTACCCATACACACACAACACATGATAAAATGTTTAGTATGGTAACTTTAATGTAACTGGTTGGTTCAGGCAGTACAGTGACACAGGGGGAACATTACTGTCCAGCCTCAGCTCAGGTTACAGTTTTGCACTTCTAAACTCTCACAATGCATTTAGTGTTTATATTAAATAAACAAATGATTCATGGCTGATTCTCCACCTAGGCGTTCAGGTTTTGGGGTTCAGTTCTGAGCTTAGGTTATTGTTTTACATAGCCAACTTGCAAAAAAAATGCTGAGTGTAGTTATGAGTGTGTGTGTGTGTGTGTGTGTGTGTGTGTGTGTGTGTGTGTGTGTGTGTGTGTGTTACATAAAGTAATAATAAGTGACCACCACTCACCATTTTTAAGTAATAATAATAATAATAATAATAATAATAATAAAACCTGGCATAAGCACTGATAAAAAGTCTGAAAATCCCTTTGAGACCTAGTTTAATGAAAATATGAGGTTTATCCATGTCTATATTTTTTCATGTGTTTTAATGGAAGCAAAAAACATCTCTTTAATAACTGTGAACATGGATGATGCTGTGGTATAAAAAAAAAAAAGATCATATGATGTACAACAATTTAATTCTCTGCATTTGAATATTTTTCACCAAATTATGAATTTCCTTTGTTTTACATTTACTGTAGGGTGAAGCAGGCATCTGTGCGTTTTACAGCTCTTCCTGTGCCCTGAGCCCTGTGCTCTTGCTTTGTGCCCCGAGTTCCCTGGTATAAGCTCCAGGTTTCCCACGACCCTACACAGAATAAACTGTCTACATAATGGACGGTTTAAAGAGCAAATGTTCCATGAACGATGTTCCACATGCTCTGTTTAACTGGTTTGATTTTTCAGAGTTGTGATTAAATGAAAGATTCCAGACTTGTGCTATGTCGCAGATGAACACAGAGAGAAATAACAGATCCACCCACAATACAGATCAATAACCGTATAATAGACATTATATAATCCCAAAGTAAAACTAACAGAAGTTATAATAATTGTCTATTTATTTCTGCAGGTACGGCTTCTGTTTGCAAGTGTTGTGTCCAGGCCTCAGGAAACAACCAGGAGGTAACTGCCTTCACCAGTGCACATATGTGTGTTCAGTATGAAAACTTATTCTCTTGTAGGGAAAATAGCTAATAAGCATCTGCATGATTTTGATTTAGTTTGTTTTTCTCCCCGTGAGAATAAAGAGATGTCTTCAACCAGACGTCTTCATACATCAGATGCTGATATTTTCGCCGTTTCCCTTGATCAACTATCCATAACCACCTCTGATGCTTCCCAAACTGTTTGTGACAACACACTGTTACCATCAAGCTCCTGTTATTCTAGTGCTCCTTCTACTCCTGAATATCTTACAATCCTCCCTGATCTGGTGTCAGGTGGAGAAACTGATGAAGGTTCTGTTTACGCAACAGTTCCCGCACTAAAGCCACCAGCTGTAATCATACGCTCCCGAAGATAATCATTGACAAGGAAGAGATCTCGTGTGACTACGAAACACCCAGCCATGATTTCTAGATTATCAGCAGCAGGACTCGAAACTTAAAAAAAAAAAAAAAAAAAATCTGCATGTATATCCTTTCTTACTCTTCATTTCCACACACTACATAGATCACTGCAATGTGCCTGAAAAGACTCAATAAAGATATCTGTTTCAGAGTTACAATGGTGGTCTAACAAAAGGTTCAAGCTTGTACGCCCTACTGTAGTGCCTACGTAGATTCTGATGTATTAATGGCTGTGATTTATGAATTGTAACGTACATTCACACTGCAGGCAAAAGTATCTCGTATCTAATCAGATTGGTTTGTGATTGTGATGAGTCTAGTGTTGACGGTATAGTCACATGAACTCTGATTTGACTGTTCAGACAGCGATCGCACTGCAAACAATCAGATCTGTGTGTCTAATTTAAAATGGAAAAGATGCGATTTCATGTGGAGTCCCTCTTAATCAGACTGTTTACTCCACAGCTCACAGATCCACAGGTCTCTCTGCTTTCTCAGTCAGTGGTGCTCGACAGTTGGCTGAGGAATCTGATGAAGGTCTGAAGTATGCAGGAATTACTTTTCATGTCAACCCAGCTTTAATCATGCAGTTCCAAAAATGATTGTAAAGCAGTATGAGGTCTTATGTGATTACACTTCAATTGGTCATGTTATGTAATGGAACTTGTTTAGCATTATCAAAAACAAAATTGTTATTATTATTTTGTTACATACACAGTCATATACAGTTTGATAGTTACAACCGCATGGCTTAAAATTGGAAAGAAAGAAAGAAAGAAAAAAAGAATATAAAATATGAAATAAAAAACATAATACAAAAAGAAAGAGACTATAAAAAAAGAAAATAGAGCATTCAAATAAAAAAAAATCTAAAGCATGAAATAATAATGTAATAAAAATAAAGAAAATATAGAAAGCTATTGTATTGTATAAAAAATGATATATTTTTTTATTAATTTATTTTCAAGTTATTAAATAGAATTGAAATGGAATTTAAATCATCTCCAGTCAAGAGTAGAATAATGTCCTAAAGTTCCAGGTGTGCAAAATGTAAACCATGTGCAAATGTGCATTAAAGTGCAATGGGCACAGTGATGAGTGATGTGTGAGTAGTGAGTGTTATTGGGCTATTTTTTGAGATAATGAAGAAACTGGTGATCTGATATGTTTAGATGCTGTCTTCCCCACTCTCATTGATCACTTAGGTTTGTTGACAGTGAAGTGATTGGTCTCAGTTCCCCCTCATGTCTGTGTTTCCTTCTGGCTCTCCCTTTTAGTTATGCTGTCATAGTTAGTCCTGCCGGAGTCCCTGCTTGCACTCTGCACTAAATATACATTCACCTTATACATTGTGTGACTGCACTGAAAAAAATAATCCTTTGAATTTACTTGATCTTAATATGTACATCGGTCCCACATCATCAAAATGTGGCCAAATTACACAATTTTTGCCTGCTAAACCAAAAGTTTTCATTCATGTTAAACTTGTGTGAAAGAATCATGTTGACTTAACATTAATCTTAATCATTTACTGTAATAGCAATTGATTGTGTAATTGTAATGTAATTTAATTATGGCAATGATACTCCATTATTATTGACAAGTCTAACATGTTCTTTGTGCTACTTATGTTACTACAACTAGATGTTATACCATAACGTATACCAGCCCTATTTTCCCATGCGTTAGTGACTCTTAAAGACAACTCCAGAGGCAGTAAATATGTAATGCATCCTTTTTTATTAGGGAACAACTTTGTAACAGGTACCATACTTTCATAAAACTCTAACAATCTAATTCACACACTAAAAAAAATGAAATGTTGGCTTTAATTAATTTTTTTCTTGTCAACATGTTCCACAGTTGAACTCAACTAAAATTTGTAAGGGTCTTTATTCACGACAAGATTACTGTCACAAGTATTTTAATAACAATTGGCACCGTTTGAAATGCAGCACAGAAATCAAGAAATTGAGAATATTATAGTCCAACAACACAAAAGACATACTTTAAAAACTTTTTTTTAGTTTTTCTTTACCAACACTTGCTATCAAATACAAATTGTCTTAAATTTAGCATTTGATCACTAACTTTTGGTCCACACTGATTTCTCACAAACTTGAAAACACTTTCCTAAGTACACCGTTGATCTGAGGCCATCTAATAGCAGCTTTATCTTATCATTTTTGAAGGCTAAATGGATATTGTGATATTCCCAACCGGTACCGTTACTTTTGCTATATATACTTATCTACTTATATACTTTTCGCCAAATAATGGAAAGATATGCAGTGGACCGACCTGTGACACATGGCCTATATATATAGGTGAAAAACAACAAATATCTGAGAAAAAATCTTACCATTTTTGGGTGTTGACCTCCCTCGGTCAAAACGGACAGAACGTAACGCACACAGACAGAGAGTCCATTAGCTTAGCGCAGGTGTAGTTTGATGCGTTTTGCTCTTCTGTTTCATTAGTGGTTCATGACAGCTGGCGTCTCACTACTGCCCCCTGCTGTATGTATGAAATGTTGACTTAACATGAATGTTTCGTGTTTAGATAACGTATTAGGAATGTGTACGGTCAAGTTGAGACAAAATTACGTTAACCTTAATCGAAAAAACATTTTAAATCAACAAATACGATTATTACGAGTAAACTGAAAGTAATTATATTGTGTAAAATGCACAACCTGCCATGTTCGTTTTTTTTCGTTTAAGTGTTTCTGTTTGTCCGCGCAGGTGCTGTGTGTGTGTGTGTGTGTGTGTGTGTGTGTGTGTGTGTGTGTGTGTGTGTGTGTGTGTGTGTGTGTGTGTGTGTGTGTGTGTGTGAGAATTTGTGCGCACACACAAAGAGAAATCTCTGTAATGATACTCGATTGAGCGACACACTAACAGAATCACTGCTGTAAAGTAATAATAAAACAAATTAACCTGCACTTTACCTTTGAAAAGAATCGCAACAAAGCAGTGTTTCTGTGTAGAGCAGAGTGTGTGTCTTTGAAAGCGAAAGTAGGAGAGGTCTGTGTGTGTGTGTGTGTGTGTGTGTGTGTGTGTGTGTGTGTGTGTGTGTGTGTGTGTGTGTGTGTGTGTGTGTGTGTGAGAGAGAGAGAGAGACACTTGTATGAGACTTGCTTTTGCTTTACACGTGTGCTGCACACACACGCATACAGACACAAAATAAAAGATGTTTTACACACACACGTGGTCACAGCGTTATAGTAAACAGTACAGGGGAGAGATGATTACCCACAATTCCAATTGTCTCAGCTGTGATGACATGACGCTTGGCATCAAAACAAAAAACGCATGCGTGATACATATACATGATACTCGGTACTCATAAACCAAGACTTGTTTCTTTTCCAAGTCAAAATTTATTATCTCGTCTTACAGAACACTCACAAACCATGTTACTCGCAATCTGAGGTTTCACTCTACATAATTATGACGCACATAAAGGCAGTGGTGGACATAGTACACAAATCCTGTACATGAGAAATATTAGATACCTTAGGCAAAATAAAACATAATTAAATGTAGAGATCCTTGAAGAAAAGTGTAAAAGTGCTATTTTGTCACTTTGTACCACCAATTTGTATCCAACATGATTTTAAACACATGATTGTGCATTTTACTGATGGATGGCAAATAAACAACTGCATATAATAATAAGCAGGTGGTGACAATAATGCCTCAACTCAGGGGTCTCAAACTCAGTTCCTGGAGGGCCGCAGCCCCACAGAGTTTTGTTCCAACCCTGCTCCAACATACATACCATGTAGTTTTCAAATAAGCAGTACACACTGACATCAGTACACTCTAAAAAATCCTGAGTTGTTTCTGTAAACACATTGTTGGGTTGGGTAATGCTGGGTCAAATGAGATGTAGTGGGTCATTTACAAATGAACACCTGGTTGGGTTCTTTTGACCCAACAACTGGTTTATTGTTTATTTCTCCAAACGGCAGCCTGCAAAGTGTTTTAAATATTACTGTTATTGTGTCACAAAGTGTAGTTTTAAGAGTTGTTTAAGCGAGAATGTATGTGTGTACAGCTCAAAACATCTTTCACTTATTAAAGACAGCGTCTATTTAACAAAGTGCCCCAATAATTTCAGAGATTTGAGCTCCAGCCAATCCTACGGTGCTCAGCGTTCATATAGCCGCCCAACATAGCCTCATTTTGGCAGAAACTTCTGAAAATGACCAATGGCTGTGGTGTCTCTGCAGTGGTTAAAACAGCAGGTTTTTTATTTTTATTTTTATTTTTTTTATTTTGTGTATTTCCAACAGGTAATCTTTGGTCTAATATGGTTATGGTATAATATATCGCGGCTGTGTGGCGCATCCTGTACGCTGCGATCTATTTGCACTATACCCGGTGTCCTCAAACCCTCGAGTGTGCACTTCCAAGTCAAGTCCGCTCTTTGCGTTTTTGGAATTGAGACACGGCATGAGGAACTTTCTGGATTCTTCACTTCTGAATCGAGGGGGCACGCCACATAATTCAGTCATAGGTGAGTGAAAGTGTGTATACAGACCTTATATTGAACGTTTACATTTCCTCTTAAATGCTTGAGGTGGAAGAAAAAAAGACACGAAGCTGACACAGCCACTGAATACACCGGTGAACTTCGGGGGAGGGGCGGTCTGATCTGTGATGTTAGCTGTCGCTAGCTAACCCAACTCCAACCCAGCAAGCTGGGTTAAACAAAAAGTACCCAATTCCCTGTAAATAATATTACCCAACAGAGGCAACCCAGCATTTTTTAGTATGTAATCTTAAATGTTAAATGTTAAATGTAATCTTCGCTAAAGCTGTGTGTGTGGAAAGTCTCTTCGCATATTTTATAATATTTAATAGGTGTCAGAGGAAGCTGTTGGGATATTTTTAATGACAGTCTTAATATGTCTTCTGTTTCTGTCTGTTAAAAAAAAAAAACTGCTTGTGTTATTTTGACCCAGCAGTTGGTTTATTCTTTGGAGAACCTTCTGGATTTTTCACCTCTGACTGGATCATACTCAGAGCACACAGTATTTTATGGTAAGTTAATCTAAATTTTTACTTTTTTTTTTAGTAACTTGTGGTAGGAGCAAGCATATTTTATTGTTTAAAATAAATGATTTGATATTAATATTGTGGGGGATTAATTATTGTTTTCCCATTCTGTTTTGTTATTCAAAAAATTAGAAAGCATCATGGTTAAGTTGTATGCAAACAAGCTTTTTCTTGTTTGCATCATGGTTAAGTCGTTATGCAAACAAGCTTTTTCTTTAACCTCATAAAATAATTATTATTAGTTATAAATTTACCATTAAATATCATATTCATCTAGTGTTTGTTGAGACTTTGAAAAGGGGTGAATGTTTTGTATTAAATCCAGATGGAGCGCCGTATCCTGTTATCCCTCACATGTTAAATTGTGAGGTAAATTATTCAAAAATATACACTAAATTCATGTTCACTTTATGTATTTTTGTTTATTGACAAGAGAAAAATGTTTTGCAATAAATCCATATGTAGCTGTACGTCCTTAACAAAAATGCTGAACATAAATGTTAGTTATGTTGCAACACTAAGTGATGCTGTATAATCCATAGGTGGACCAACATGATGAGGATGATATCTGCAAAATATGGAGATGACTGGAGCATTGTTCCATGTTTCGTTCCTTGGAGATGAGACAAGAGGGACCTGACAGACCTTTTCCATTGTTGGGGGCAACGCTATTGATACCGACTCTTTGGTGAAGGCTGTTTTTTTGTCATTGATGTTAAGAAGTGTCTTCTCACCTGGGAGTTTCTCCAGCATACTGTAGATCAGATTGATGGACACGAGTACTCATCTCATGCCATTACATTTTTGAGGACAACAATTTTGAAGCACTGTGAGAAAAAATAACTTGCATGGAGAAAATAAAATTTGCTAATATCTATATATATATATATATATATATATCTATATATATATATATATATATATATATATATATATCTTCAGCAAGTATGTTGTTATACCGCTCATGTGTTTAATTACGCACTGTACCTGACCAGACGCTCGTTGTTATGTCAGAAATTTAAAAGTGCATTGCGCTGGTGTAGTTTACATATTTCTTTTTCTGTACAGCTCTTTCTAATGAAGGCATCGAAGGAAGTTATTACAGCATCACACTCTGTTTAAAATGTAGGTGAAGACCAGATGAAGACACAGAGCACATTTACAGAGCAGGACGGACAGATACAGTAACAGTGTGTAACAGAACTGGAGTTTTAATATCCTTCTGGTGTGGAGATGTGTGAGTGTGAACTCAGGATGAAGATCCTCCTCATCTTCACCCTCTGTCTGATCTCAGGTAAAGAAATGCACTTCAGAATAATCCTCACTCTCAGCAGCAGTGCTACATGAAGGAGGGTTTTGCTCAGGTGGATGTTTGGTGTTTTGTTAGATGGAGAAGATTCCAAAGAAGGAAAAAGATATTCAGGAGGAGGAAGACATGACCAAGGTAAGTATGACACAAAAAGACGAGACTGTAATTATAAAACATTTAACTGAGTGAGACTCTGGTGAATACTGGTATGAAGCAGCTGGAAAATCTGGTAATGAAAGCAAGGTTTATTTTAGCTCAGTTCCTTTCAGGTTAAATAATATAAAAAAGCAGCAGCTTCCTGTGGTTTTACACATTCAGAATGTTCACTGTATTGTGTTGACTCTGTTCTGTTATCAGTCACACACGATTCACCAACATCAAGTTCTCCTCCAGCAGGTGATTTTGCTCAGACACACATTTCCCCATCAGTCAAACTACATAACACTGATTTTTTTTTTCCTTATGAATGAGTGAATGAAGATTAAAGTGTCTGATTCTTTTTCAGAATTTCCAGCTTCCATTTTGATCACTGTGTCTGTAATTCCACTGCTGCTTCTGATTGTATTCATATGCATTATTGTGATTCTGCAAAACAGATGCAGGGTGAAAGGTATCTATACACACACATGATAAAATGTTTAATATGTTCAATTTCATGTAACTGGTTGGTTCAGGCAGTACAGTGACACAGGGGGAACATTACTGTCCAGCCTCCAGCTACAGTTTTGCATTTCTAAGCTTCCACAATGCATTTAGTGTTTATATTAAATAAACAAATGATTCATGGCCAATTCTCCACCTAGTGTGTGTGTGTGTGTGTGTGTGTGTGTGTGTGTGTGTGTGTGTGTGTGTGTGTGTGTGTGTGTGTGTGTGTGTTACATACACCTCTGACTTCCCAAAGTAAAAATAATAACTTAACATAAGCACTGACTTAGAGACAAAAAGACTGACCATCTCTTTGAGACATAATTTATATAAGCCTATAGTTTTTCAAGTGGTTAAATCGAAGCAAAAACCCATTACTTTATGACCATGGATCATGATGTGGTATACACAAATCATATAATGCACATGTTATGTGGTTCGGATTGGCAAGCCGCATCGTAAATGTTTATAAAAGACCTAATGCAGCGATCAATGAAATATGAGGTTGTGAGAGTGCTTCTGACACGCACTGGAAGACCTTTCTATTTGGAGATAGCATGGGATTATTAATTAGTTAAATAAAAGGAAATAATCAGGACGCTTAAGTAGACATGCCGCCAGGTCTGCGCCCTGTGGTCTTGCCTTGTGTACCCCGGAATAAGCTCCAGGTTTCCCATGACCCTACACAGGATGAGAAGAATAAATAACTGATAGTTAGTTAAATGAACAAATCATTCATGAATAATTGTCCAACTGCTGTATTTTATTGACTTCGAGTGAAAAGTTTCAGAATTGTGCTTAAATGTTATGTTGTAGTCTGTGTGACTTTTTGGCTGTCTGTGTAAATTAAATGCTCAGTAGTAATCAGTAAATTGCTGTAGACCTGATGAGGGGCCCAAGCACCTGTGCCAATGCCACCACACAATCTGTGTGCTTTTTGAGCATGTTAAACCTCCAAAGAAACAATGCCACCCAGATGCACTGCACAATCTGTGTGCTTTAAGCACGAATCTGAATCTGTGTGGAAATTTTGTGTGTTTTCAAGTTGGGGGGGGCATGGCCTTGGAAATAGATTCCCCAGACTGTTTTCTCTATGAAATCTAACCTCTGCCTCTAGTAATTATTAAATAATGAAGTGCGACAGAAATTCTGTGCCTTTCCTAGCTTTTACACAGATTACATAAACTGAGAATGTGTCACTCTCTCAGCTCAAACATGTTGTTCTTAGACCACTTTCATCTTTGACGCGTCTCCTTACACGGCTCCAGACCGCCCCGCCTGCACACCCGGCGCTGATTTCTTCCGGCTTTTAAGGAAGTGCAGCACGCTATCTTGTTGCCAGATTATTGAGTCTTTTATCTCCTCAATTCTCTCATTTTTGATGTGTGCGTATGTGTGTGGTTTGTGTGAGAGAGATGTGAGTGTTTATGCGTGTGTGTGTGTGTACTGTATGTGTCTGTGTGAGTGTGAGAGTGTTAACATTTGTAGTGTGTGTGTATTTATGTGTGCATGTATGTGATGTACGAGTGTGTGTGTGTGTGTGTGTGTGTGTGTATGTTAACATTTCTGTACATGTGTAGTCTGCAGATGCTGAAAAAACAGGCATCACACTATGATGTCACTAAATGTGATGTCACTGCACATGATGTCACTGAAGGTGCCACTGTAGGTGTCACTCAATATAATGTCACTCAATATAAGGCTACACAGAAAGAGGTTAACAAAACCACTTTTCAGCGTACGTTTAAGGCATCATCATGGCTGTCCTATTTGAGATATCAAAAATCCCTCTAAAATTTTCCATCCTTAGTGTCTTTAGATCACACAGGCCCAGTTTGTTGTCGATTATATAAATCCCCTAAGAGGAGAATTCCTCTTCAAAATCCATTAGTACATTTTCTGAGAACAACCGAAAATAACTGGCTTCCTGTTGATTTGAGCCCATGACATGCAGTGCAAAAGTTGTTCGGCTCAATGAGCTCTAAATGTGTAAAAAAAAAAAATAAATTTGTGCATACATGCATACAAGTGTGTATGAGCCATGCAGCAACGACTGGAACACAACTCTCAAGCATCCTAATGACCATGTTAAGACCCCCAAAAAGCCCAAAAGGGTGGAATAATAATAATAATAATAATAATAATAATAATAATAATAATAATAATAATAATAATAATAATAACTGTCTATTTATTTCAGCAGGTATGGCTTCTGTTGGCAAGTGTTGTGTCCTAGGAAATAACCAGGAGGTAACTGCCTTCACTAGTGCATGTGTGTTCAGTATGGAAACATATTCTCTTTTAGTATTAATTGGTAATAAACAATGTCATTATTTTGTTTCTGTTTTTGTGTTTTCTATCCAGGAGAATGAAGCGATGAAGGACACCAGGCGACTTTTTGCATCAGATACTGATATTTTCACCATTTCCCCTGCTCAACCACCTACAACCATTGCTGATGCGTCTCAAAATGTTTATGACAACACACTGTTACCCACAAGCCCCTGTGATTCTGCTTTTTATTCTACTGCTGAATTTCCCACAATCCTCTCTGATCAGGACATCAGCACCTCCACTCAGTTACCCACAGATCTCCCAGCGTCCTCAGTCAGCGCTGCTTAGCAGTCAGGTGGAGAATCTGTTACAGGTCCTGTTTATGCAGCAGTGAGTTCCCACACTAAAGCCACCAGCTCTAATTCTACAGTCCCAAAGATAATCACTGATAAGGAAGAGATCTCGTGTGACAACGAAACACAGCCATGATTTCAAAGTTATCATCAGCTGTATTCTTGAATTACAAATTCTTCTACTGTGTTTGTGTAGCCTTTCTTATAGCCTTTTTATAGCCTTTCTTGTTTGTATCTGTATCAGATTAACAGTGAAAAGACGTCTTTCTGCTCATTCTTGATAAAGATCCAAGCCTGTAGTGCTTACTGTAGTGCCTACTTAAATTCTGATTGTGAGCCTTTATTTATGATTTATGAATCCAACTTTCATTCACACTGCAGTCAAAAGTTGCAGTTTTTTTTTTGTGTGTGTGTGTGTGTGTGATTGAGATGAGTGTTGTATTGTATTGGTTGTTTAGTCACATGAATTCAGCCTGTTCAGCCTGAGATCATATTCAGATCTGTGTCTGATTAAGAAGTGAAAATATCAGATTCTATGGTTTTTGGGCTGTTCACAGATTTGAGCAAAAATACCAGATATGGGCTGCTTTGGCTGACAGTCTGACTGTAACTTTACTCCCAATCTTGGTGACTGGTGGGTCTAGAAACTATGGACTGTGTAAAGACTAGTACAATGCTTTAGTATCATTTAGTGTTTGCTTTTCTATTCATTAAAGTTTGGGGGTATTTCGTCATGGTTTTATCAATTGTGTATTTTCTTCTTGCATCTTCTTTTTAAAGAAGTACATGCATTTTTTTTATATAGAATGTTTTAAGATACAGTCTTATGCAAAAGTTTAGGCACCCCTCGATAAATAACAGATTTTGGTGATTTTTTTTAATTGAAAAGCGGTTAACACAGTCTCTCTCGGAAATGGAAAAAATTCACAATATGTTCAGCAAACATTGATGCATAGTTACTTGTTTTTCCATAAATTTAACAAAAATTCAAAATAAAAACATTATTATGGCACCGTGCAAACGTTTGGGCAACCTAAGTGTTCCTGAGTCTCAGATTCTTTTTAAAGGTTTAGATCTTAATCAGCTCATTAGATCTGATGTATAGCAACAGCTGTCATTAGTAAATTCCAATTTCAAAGCTTTACAAATACTTTGCTTAGCGAGTGAGGAGCGACAGCAGGGTGAGGCTCATGCCCTTCACAGGCGCACACAGTGACAGTGTCAGGGGTAACCCCTAGAGGGCGCCTAGCGCCCAGTGATTTGTGTTTGTAGTTCTTTTTGTGTTAAACTTCATTTCCCATGTGGCAACTCGGTCAGGTGACCATGGGCGCTCACCTGAACCGAGTTGGTTATTAGTTTTATTATAAATAGTTTGGTTTCTTTGAGTTTCGTGTCTTGCATCTGTTGATTTTCACCCGTTAATGTCTGCATGTTTAGTTAGTGTCCTTCAAGTGTCTTTATACGTGTTTATATGTTTTAGTTTCAGTTTTCATATAAAGTAACTTTGTTTTGTTGAGTTTCCCTGATCTTTATAAAATAAACATTGTTTCCTTTAAAACCTGGAGCTCTGCGTTTATGCCTCGCACCCCGATTCATGACAGACAGATGTTTTCAAAGTAACTTGGAAGAATTTTTTTTTATTAGTAATCTGATTACGTTTTACATGTAATAATCAGTAATTACAATTTTAACATAGTAATTAGTAATTTGTTAAAGATAATTTTTTGAGTAACTTCCAAGTGGGCTTGCCTGGCAGCTTCTGATTACTGCACACTCCCTAGCATACCGTACAATTATATAGAGCTGTCATGTATTGGGTGGTATTACTGGCTGATATAGTTCCCGTGGGAAAAAAGGGCAGACATAGACATAGAGGGGTTGATAAACATAAATAGTCTTTTTATTAACAAAAATAAGATAAAGCAAACACAGGCTCTTTTAGCAGGCACAGGTTAAGAGCTGACAAAGGAGACATGAAGCTGATCTAACCAAAGTAGAGACGGTACTAGAGACGGGACAGGACCAGGGACACAGGGAGACTAGAGACTAAATTAGTTAGTGGTTAATTGGGTTAGTAGCTAAACTGTTTATAGTTACATTGGTTGCTGACCTAACCGGGTTAGTACCTAAACGGGTTAGTGACCTACCAGGGGAACCAAGACACAAAAGGCTAGGCACACATAAGGCTAAACCACACTAGCGGCTACGCACTCATGTGGACCAACATACAAATAATCTAAACATACAAGGTACTATACATACAAGGATCTAAACAAGAGGAAGACCAACACTGGAAACACACAGAACAGTACTTACACATGAGGAGATACAGCCTAACTAACATTTAACAAGACAGCTCCATGAATTCACACACCACATTAACAAACATAACCACCACAAGAGCCTTCTTTACACAGAAACCAAACAAAAAACGGAATGCCCACTTGACAGTAATATTTATTTAATGCTCAACCCAGTTTCCCAGAACAAACAGATATTTATAGGATGTCTAATGAGCTACTCCGGTTCAGGTGAGCACTCTCATCACCTGACCAACGTGCCTTCGGGGAAACTGAGTTAACAAACAAAAACTACAAAACTATATGATGGGGCACACAGTGACCTCTAGTGGTGAACACTCAGAAGAGCAAGTGGATCGTGAGAAGGATGGGTAGTGTGCTTGGTACTTTATGGCCTGCTGTCACCGCTAGCTCACCACCTTAGCTGAAACACCCACAAATCTGTATATCTGCAGATCCTAACCCCACCATAGTGTAGGTCTGCATGTCTGTCATCTCACATCAGCAGGCAGTAGCTCAAGAGCTCATCAGTGGCCTGCTCACTCCACCATTCTCCCTTTTTCCTGTTATCCAGTCACCACAAAAAAAGTAACAGTAATGTAACAGTGCAGCGAAATCTCACTCTTAGAGAAATCTGTTTCATGTGATACATGTCCTGTGAAGATGTCTTTCTTGGTGTTACATGTATTTGTTTTTATTTGTTTATTTAAAAACCGAGTAACTTTAAATACCGAGAACATTATGATGAATCTATGATCCACACCAGTATAATAAATGACATCTGCCTGCCTTATCAACAAGGTTTTTGACTTGATGTCGTGAAAGTGTTCATCTTCTCCATGGACTGAATTCTGAGGTCATCCACTTTGGTTGTCTTCCATGGTCTTCCAAGCCTTTTGCTGTTTCTGAGATTGCTAGTTAAGTCCTTCTTTTTAAGAATGTTCCAAACAGTTGTATTGGCCTCTCCAAATGTTTCTCAGTGAGAGTTCGAGCAAACAGCTATCAAATGGAAATGTTACACCCAGAAAAACATTCAGGCTTTTACATGCTTGATAAATCATGGAGTAACCTGTGAGCCATTTGTTCAATTATATACTGTATGAGTCCCTAAAATAGGTGTGTGTGTGTGTGTGTATGAAAATGTCTGTTATTCCTCAAAGATTAACAACAAACCTTTGTCAAACCCATTGAATTAACGCTTGAATTAACAAGAGTTTTATTTCAAATAAAGTCGTGTACCAAGGACAAATGACAAAAAAGAACTAAATTTGTTCCAAAATGTGTGGACCATCTAATATTAACTCAATATTCAAGATGCTGCGTAGTGTCTAGATCACAATTTATCAAATTTGTGATAATGAATATTAAAATGTACCAAATATTATAAAATTCAATTAAATAAAAAAAAATAAATAAATAATTAAAATATTTTTACGATTCTACTTCTCACTCTGTACTCATTATGTTTTGCAGACAATATTTACAGTACAGTTCTGTGTAATAAAGATGTTTGTGTTAAATTGCCAAATGAATGCTCAACTCAACAGTTTTGTCCAAAAACAAAAAGCTGTTGAATTTAACTTGAGAGCTGCTATGCAATCCTCATGCATAGCTGTTACGTGGTGCGGTATGGAGAGCCGCACCACGCGATGTTTTTTAATTATAAGAGCCCTTATGCTGGGCGTTAGAGTGGGTCAGTGAAATAGGAGATAGTGAGAGTGCTTGTGATACACACGGGAAGACCTTCCCGTTTGGAGATAGCGTGGGATTATTAATTAAGGAACTTAAAGGAAAATAAATGAAAGTGAAAACACTAAATAAACAGAGCTCCGCCGTCTACGCGAGAACGGACGGGGCTCTGGAAAATAAAACAAAACTTGTCCTCTCGGGGCGTTCACCCTTACCGAGGATTTTGGGAGAGAGAGAGAGAGAGTTTGTGCTTCGTGCACGAACAAACTGTAGTGAGCGTGCACGCTGTACTTTTGCGTGCCGCTCTCTCTATCTCTCTCTCTCACTCGCTCTCACCGGCGTCTTAAATAGACAGAGGCTGGGGCTTTGCCTCTGTCCCTAAACAGCTGTCTGTCTTTATTTTATTTTATTTTATTTTAATTTTCTTTCTTTCTTTCTTTCTTTCTTTTCTTTGGCCCTGATACCTTCACCGGTGCTACCTAAATGATCGCACGAAGTGCGCCGGTATCAGGACCCTTAAATAAACACGTCGCCAGGTGCGGCTCGTTCAGGCTGATTGCCTGACGGCGGCGTTGCCTAGCAACCGTGTGTATAAATGGCCGTGCTTTTGCCTGTTCAGAACTCCGCGTGGTAACAGCTTGCAGATGTGGCCGTTCTGAACAGTTTAAGCACGGCTCTGTCCCTCGCGCGACCCGCGTCGTTACAATAGCGTTCAAAGGTTCAGGAAAGACAATAAAAATAATGATAATAACAATAATGTTGGCATTGTGGACACAGGCAGGGTCCAAATTATTGTCACTAGCGTGGTACTGTATACTCAGAAAGTTATACTTCTGAGAGTTAGAATTACTCTGCTTATGCTCCTATGAACCAAGCAAGTAAAACCATCTACAAATCTCTAAAGGAAATGTGAGTTCTGTGGTTTTGAGTCTAAAAGTGCCATGACGTTACACAAAGTTACACAAGCCAAAAAGGAAACGGTAACTGCATTAGTTCTGTCTGATTAAGTCACGGATGAAGACAGAGAGCACACTCACAGAGCAGGACGGAGACAGTAACAGTGTGTAAGAGAACAGGAGCTTTAATATCGTTCTGAAGTGGAGTCGGTGTGGAGATGTGTGAGTGTGAACTCAGGATGAAGATCCTCCTCATCTTCACCCTCTGTCTGATCTCAGGTAAAGAAATGCACGTCAGAATAATCCTCACTCTCAGCAGCAGTGTTACATGAAGGAGGGTTTTGCTCAGACGGATGTTTGGTGTTTTGTTAGATGGAGGAGATTCCCAGGCAGTAACAGGATATTCAGGAGGAGGAGTCCTGATCAAGTGCAAGTATCATACAGGATACACACAAAACAAGAAATATTTCTGTAAGGGTTCACCACCAGGCTGTTCTGACCAAATAAAGACAGAAGATAAAATAGAGTGGATAGATTCAGGAAGATTCTCACTGTATGATGACACCGAATCAGCAGAGTTCTGGGTGATGATCAGAGAGCTCACTGTACAGGACACTGGCACGTACCACTGTGGAGTTGATATAATTCTTTTTAAAGATATTTATACACAAGTGGAACTGAAGGTAAATGAAGGTAAGTTTCCCACCACTGCCTTCATTATGCTACACTTAAGTATCACTTTAGGAGACATTTACAATTTTATTCCAATCTTTTACATACATACATACAATTTTTTGTTTGTTAGGTTTTTGTACTTTTTGTATAAATTATTTTTTCAGGTTCTATTTCTCTTACAAACTTACTTACAAACTTAGAAACAAAAAAAAAACGTAATTGCAATATTTTTCCACTCCTGTGTGTGTTTAAGAATTTAATTCTCTGATCACCATTAATGCTTTTTTTTTTTTTTTTTTTGTACCTTTTGCATAAATACTGTCTTTTCTTTTTCTGCTTGGTTATTTTAAAGAAAAGTCTTGTCTTTTGTGGTTTAACAAAAGAAATGTGTTTTATATTCATATGCAATTATACTTTCTACCTATCCTAGCGTTGTCGGTCAAAATGAGGAAACATATACACATTATTTGATTTGATTTGGTGTGATTTACAGATCTGTTCAATTACACTTTCATCAGTGAGACTGTCCATGTTGGACGAGATTTGAACATCAGCTGTAAATACCCAGAATCCCTCAGGAGTAATCCCAAGTTTCTCTGCAGGACAAGGCTACATGATTTAGCTTGTTCTCATAATTTTTGCAATGAAAGTACAAAATATGTAAATCTGGGGAAATTCTCCCTGTATGATGACAGAGAAAGACAAATCTTGAGTGTGAGTATTAGAAATGTAACTGAGCGAGACTCTGGTGAATACTGGTGTGGAGCTGAAGCAGCCTGGGAATCTGATGATGGATACAAGGTTTATTTCACACAGATCATCCTGACAGTCACTGGTGAGTTTGTAGAGACACAGAGACACACTGCATGAACTATTTTGTCATTACAGAGGTTTTGTATAGAGTCAGTATATATGCTAACCAGGACTAAGCTGAGATAGTATTGGCAGTTAGTGAATATATCCATAGTAGCAAGAAAAGTAGGGTGGTTACTTTTAGAAAGAATTATATTAACACATGAAATTACATAAACTTATATGCTAAATTATGTAAAGATAATGTGATTAGGCTTAAAGTCTGTTCTCTGCTCTTCCTGTGCTTCTGTATACTTCCTGTGATTTATCAGATGTACTAATTGCAACTCAGCAATTTTTCACAGCAGTCATTTATTATCAAACTAAACTTGTCCATGCTTTAAAATCACATGCCCCAATTTCAACCTTGATACCACCACAATCTTCATCGTCGTCGTCATCATCAACAACAAATAAACATGAATTCTGACCCTCACCAGCTTCTCCTCCAGCAGGTGATTTTGCTCAGATGAACATCATAGCCACGATCTAACTTCATGACTTTTATGGATCTGATCTCTTCTAAATGATCAGCATGTAGGTTAAAGTGAGTGTTTGTTTCTCTTCCAGGATTTCCGGCTTCCACTGTGATTCTTGTGTCTGTAATTTTGCTGCTGATTCTGATCGGAGTTATAGTGCTTATTCTGATTCTGCGAAAGAGACACAAGATTAAAGGTACGCTTTTTGTTTAGAGGTTTTGAAACATTTACTATGACTGATTCATTTGCATGGTAAGCTGGTGCAGTGGGTAGAGCTGCTGCCTCAGATTCTGGGGTTGAATCCTGAGCCTCAGTTTCTGTTGTGCATATCGAAGTGAATGTATAAACTGCATAAAATAGTCTCTAGGTGTGATTATGTCAAAGTAAGAGATGCATCATCATATGTGAATAATAGATTCACTGGTGGACATGTGTAATGAATGAATGAATGAATGAGCATTGAGGTCTTGTGCCTGTTCTTCCTCCACATTCACTCTCTCCTCCCCAAAAATAAGAAAGTGGATTCACTGCAGTAATGAATGTTACTGAAACCCCAGCCAACCTGGAGCCCATTGCAGTTGGCTCCCTGAATGTTCACAGAGAGAAACATTAGACGCTTACAAATTTAATGCTAACTTGTTGCCAAATTGTGCAAGGGACAAATCTGTCTGTGTGAACTGTACACACCATCATCGATGGTGATCATTTGTATATTACAGAAATTCATCTGGGAGTTATTGCCATATCCTCCGTACAGTCCTGACCTCACTCCAAGCCCTTCCATATGTTTGGGCCATTAAAGGAGCTCCTGGGAGGCCGGTGTTTCAGACATAAAGCAGGCAATCCAATCATTGTTCTGGTGAAGTACCCATCCAATCACGAGTGAAACACTGGGATAAGTGCATTAGTGTAGCAGGAGTTTTTACACTCATAATTCTGTTCTTCTGCACAATCAAAAGTCTCAATTTGACTTGAACCTGTGACTACATAGCTGTGTTGTTTTTTAGCAGATGCAGCTTGTTCTGGTAGAGGTTCTGTCCAAGACTCTCAAAACAATCGAGTGGTACAGTACATATCTTCACAGTTTTGTGTGTGTGTGTGTGTGTGTGTGTGTGTGTGTGTGTGTGTGTGTGTGTGTGTGTGGTAGTAGTAGTAATAGCAAAACATTATCTCTTTTTTTTATTCTCTTTGCTCTCAGGTTCCTCCTGATTTCTGTGAGTACGCGGAGATTGAAGACCCCAGACGATTTTCTTGCTCAAACGATCAAGCTGTTTATGGCAATATGGGGTTACACAAAACCTCCTATGAGTCTAGTTATTCTTCTCCTCAAGTACCTATGAACGCTCATGATCAGGACATCTATTCCACAGCTCAGTTACCCAGAGATCTTTCTAATATTTCAATAGGCTGAGAAATCTGTTGATTATCTTTAAAAAAGAAAATGTTTGGTGTCTGACTATGATTCAGTCATGTTACTGTCATAATATTAATACAACAATGCTGGTTTTAAAAGTTGACGTTAATGATTTTGATAAAATTGTGTTTTCTCCCATTTTAGCCCTCTGATGTAGTTGGTTCAAGTGATTGTTTTTTCTATAAAAACAAGTTGGCCTAATGATACCCCAACAATTAAAACACAAACATTAGTTAAAAATGTTTTTTTTTCTAAAACTAACCAAAGTATTTCTTTTATTACAATGTCATAGGTGTTATTACAATGTCATAACCAGTGGCGGCCGGTCAATACGGAAAGCAGGGGCGCCGCCCCCCTAAAAGTTATAGAGAGAAGAATGCTCCTTTAACATGTAATTATTTAACATAATAATTATTTATTTTAATAATGAAATAAAGTCATTTAGTCACAATATTCCTCTGTATTTCCTAATAGAATTTATTTGCAAAAAAAAAAAAAAAATCTAAACTGTATTACGTTCATTTGTGTTCATATACGCGAGGCGCCGGACAAATGAGTGTCTATGTAGGCACGTACGTTTTTGAAAAGCATGTGACTTGAGGCTGAGCTCTGATTGGATCTTGTCAAATCATCCTTCGGGCGCAGCTCTGTGCGCCCTGAACCCTCCCACTTTTGTTCTTAGCGAATCAAAATTTCTTTGCACCAGCCGCCACTGGTCATAACTGTTTTTAAAAACTAACAAAAATGAACAGTTTTTTTTTTTTTTCTAATGATGTCGACTACAAAAGAAAGCGTCTATGGCAACAAGAGTTTGTTTCATGTGAATCTGAGGGGAGCGTGCCTCTCCAAGTCCAATAGAAATCATTTTGGATGGCTACTACAACTTCATCAGCTTGTTCATGCTCCTCCAGTAGATCCAAAAGACCAGCGGCCACCCCCCTGACCCTCCACAGCAGAGCTTTGGTCAAAGAAAACAAGAGAAGTCTTATAAATAAATGAATTATAAATCATGCGATTGCATCTCACTGAAGGCAAATCGCTGGCTCAACTTAATTATTTCAGTATATTTAGTCTGTATCTTTAAGGTTTTCAAGAACACAAAAACAAAAACCGTTACCTTTTTTCTCAACAAAGTTTTACTATAAGATGTTCAACCAACAATATAATATTAATTCATTCAACATTTATCGAGTTGGAGTTCTTACAGTGAGTAGTAAAATGCTGTAATTCAGTTAAGAAATATAAATAAATGTTTTGAAGTCATATTTACAACATTGTGCTGTGGTCGGTCATTCAGCACTATCCCAACGTCACGTAAACAATGTTGGTCTAATGTCATTTTTTCAAAACACAATGCTGTAAAAAAAGTATTTGCTCCATCCTGTTTTTTTTTTTCATATTTATCACACTTAAATGTTTGATTTCACAGAGATAACCAAAGTAAATACATTGCAATTTACAAAATACAAATGCATTTTTAAAATTAATTTAATAAGGGGAAAAAGCTGTAAAAAAAAAAAAAAAAAAAACTACCTGGCCCTATGTGAAAAATAATTGCTCCTCTTGGTAAAGCAGAAGTGAACTGTGATTAACCACATTTTTTCGAAAGCTGCGTTAAATGTCACTTGCCACACACAGGCCTAATTATTGCCAGACCATTTAAGTGCAACAAATATGGGGGGAAAAAAGAAAGAAAGAAAAAACTTTTTTCCCAACACTTTAATTCTACTTTCAAAGCACTTCATCATCTGTAACACTGACAAATTAACATTGAAACACTGTATTGACCTAAAAATTCCTGCTTGAAAATTTCTCATTCTTAAGGCTCCAAATTTTACAATAATCCTCCTCCTCCTCGTCCTTTGTCGTCTTTCTTTACTATTCGAAGCAGTAACTCTAACATGGACATTAACATTTTTGCTTATTCTTTTGAAAGTTCTAGTACTACAGTTTGTGCTCATATACTGTATATTCTGACCTAATTAGCACCATTTGTTAAGGGTGTTTAGCTTTAGTTAATGTGCTCATTAGACTCTTTCACTTAAATTTATACACTTTGTTTAACTTACTATTTAATATCTATCTAATTGTAAATTTCCTATCATTTATGTTGCTTTGTCTCTGTTGTATGAGTTTGGCAATAATAAATTGCATTGTTTTACCAAGACTTAATGGTTAAGCTTCTTCCTTGCTGACACTCCAGTGTGAAGCTATGAAGTGGATAATGTATGTTTAATTAAGATTCATCAGTTGTAATCTACTTGTATGTGTGTTCATTATTATGCCTATGCGCATAATCGAAATTTATTACAAACTTGATATCCTCGAAATCTAGACCTCTTGATGCCACATCTGTAGCAATAACATCAGTTATTCAGTTAAATGAGTATAATGCATAATGAGTTTATTTAATGTTGATTTAATTTTAAAAAAGTTCCTCTAGATGGCAGTATTGACCCAGCCATAATATTGCAATGCCCCTTTTGCCCCTTGAGGTATGACTTTACAAGACCTCTGTTTGTGTGCTGTGGTGTCTGGTACTGGGATGTGGGCAGTAGATCCTTGGGGTGTGGTGGGTTACTGGTTCAACTGTCCAAAACCTCATGCACCATGCCCTTTTATTGATCATCAGGTAACTTTCACATAAAATTCATTTATGTGATATCAAGCTTATCTAATCTTTAGTCAAGACCTTTATAATTATTATACCATCATCATTCAGCAAAGTTTGGCCCATAATCTGTTAACTACTAATACCTCTATTTCACCTACACGGTTTTGCGCGGTGGCCATAAGGATGGATCATCATGATTCGCCACGGGTTTCGGCGCTGCGATTAGGTTTCCATCTTTCCGCGCGTCGGTCCTCGCATAGTTAAACCGCATAGGTGAGATAGGGGTCTAACAGCAGGAATAACAGAAGGGGGAGGGTTATCGGGGGCGGGCTTGTAGGACGACTTTCTCACACACACACACACTTTTGAAAAAGTAACTAAGTAACTGAGTACTCGAATGGTGGATCGAACGCGTTAGATTACTCATTAAATCAAAAAAGTAATCTGAGTACTCTGACGCGTTACTTTGTAACATGTTACACCCAACACTGACAATGAGTGAGTGTATTTCACTTGTGTTTTTCCACACATACACCTACTTTACGTTTTTTTTTTTTTTTTTCTCAAACAGCTAGAAGAGGAAGTGTATCAAGCCACTGTATCAAGTTGTTGTTAAGATACAGATAAAGACACAAAGCACACTAACAGAGACAGTAACAGTGTGTAACAGAACAGGAGCTTTAATATCTTTCTGAAGTGGAGTCGGTGTGGAGATGTGTGAGTGTGAACTCAGGATGAAGATCCTCCTCATCTTCACCCTCTGTCTGATCTCAGGTAAAGAAATGCACGTCAGAATAATCCTCACTCTCAGCAGCAGTGTTACATGAAGGAAGGTTTCGCTCAGATGGATGTTTGGTGTTTTGTTAGATGGAGGAGATTCCAAGGAAGTAACAGGATATTCAGGAGGAGGAGTCCTGATCAAGTGCAAGTATGATACAGAATACACACAAAACAAGAAATATTTCTGTAAGGGTTCATGGTCGAGCTGTTCTGACCAAATAAAGACAGAAGATAAGAATCAGCGGATAGATTCAGGAAGATTCTCACTGTATGATGACACTGAATCAGCAGAGTTCTGGGTGATGATCAGAGAGCTCACTGTACAGGACGCTGGGACGTATCAGTGTGTAGTTGATATACAATCACGGATAGACATTTACACACCGGTGGAACTGAAGGTAAATGAAGGTGAGTCTTCCCTCGCTGCTTTAAGTTCATCTTCCCAAAGCTCTAGATGCATTAGCAGACAAGATACCAAAGAGTCCTACTGTATTATTACACATACGCATCAGTTTAACATTTGTTACTTTTTATAATTTTTTTTATTTACCTAGATAATGATGTACAGTATTCTTTCTCTTTTACTGGCTGAAAAATACATTACATTCTTGAGCATTTTGACATCATTTCCTAATTATTTTTTACATTTAAAATTCAATTCCAAAATTACCTGGAAGCTGCTTTTTGAAATTTCCTGCCCTATTCATTTGCTCAATTTTAGTTTATTTACCACTTATCATTGAAATATGTTTTTCATTACTTTGTTTATTTTATACTTTTTTCTTTGTTTAATATTTCAGCTTTTAACTGTTCTTTACTTAAAGTCTAAAAGGCAGTTATGTTTACTCACGCATTTTAACTATGACTTTCCAGGTTTGGATTGCTTAAATGTCATCTGAACCATATCAATGTTTTAATACAAATTGAATTGTAGTCATTAATTTCCTAATAAGAAGTCATCTTAAGAGGGGAAAAAAAAATAACCAACCAGGGGGTGGAACCAACATGAAGTGCAGATATAAGGATGAACATAAAGATAGAAGTATGATTTTTAGCAAAAGAAATAAAAAGGTCTAAGAGTTGTTAATCAGAGTTAGGGCACATATAGAGGGATAATCTGACATTTTTTTTTATTTATACATCGTTCCTCTAACATTTTAAACTTCTCTAATTTTCTTTTGATTCTGTAAAGCTGTTTTGCGACAAGCTGTTAAAAGCGCTATACAAATAAAACTGAGTTTAATTAAATCGAATTGAACATACACATATAAACTGATCTGATTTGTTGTGATTTGCAGATCAATCCTATGAGAAGTCCATCAGCGAGACTGTCCATGTAGGACGAGATGATTTGAACATCAGCTGTAAATACCTAGAATCCCTCAGGCGTAATCCCAAGTTTCTCTGCAATACAAGGCTACAAGAGTCAGTTTGTTTTTATGAAAAATCTGTTAATGAAAGTGGAAAATACATAAATATGGGGAAATTCTCCCTGTATGATGACGGAGAAAGACAAATCTTGAGTGTGAGTATTAGAAATGTAACTGAGCGAGACGCTGGTGAATACTGGTGTGGAGCTGAAGCAGCCTGGGAATCTGATCAGGGATACAAGGTTTATTTCACACAGATCAACCTGACAGTCACTGGTGAGTTTGTAGAGACACTATGAACTGTGTACTGTTATTAGTCAAGTATACTTTGGCTAATGACTTAATGTTGGTCAAAGTCAACTTTATTGTCGATTCTGCTACGAGAATTGAAATTATGTTACACCAATTACAAACGACGCTAAGTACAAAAGAAGTAAATAAATGTAAAAAACTAAAACAAAATAGTGTTAAAAAAACAATTATATATATATATATATTGCTTTAGATCCACATGTCCCTGTTTCAACATGGAAACCAACACAGCCATCATCATCATCATCATTTGAGCTTATATCAGCTTCTCCTCCAGCAGGTGATTCTGCTCAGATACACATGACACCCACACTCTAACTCTAAGACTCTTGTAGGTTAAAGTGTCTGTTTTTTTACTCTTTCAGGATTTCAAGCTTCCACTGTGATCCCTATGTCTGTAACTCTGGTGCTGCTTCTGATTGGAGTCATATTCCTCAGTGTGGTTTTGCAGAAGAGACGCAGAACGCAAGGTCAAGTCTGTTAAATATTACAATGTATTCTGTAAAGAAATTTTATTTTAATTGATTTACTACATTGTTTGCTATTACTTTAATCTTGCCGGAAAGGTTTTAGGTTTTTGGTTAATTATTTGTACGACTAATATAAAAAAAAATACACAACAGGATTTTTAGCCATAATTACATCTTATGTTTTCATATTATTTCATAATAATAATTTCATATAATATCATCATATTTTTTTCAGGAGAAACTTATTTTATTGGTAGTACTGGCCAAGAGGGAGGAAATCACCGAGAGGTAAATGTTTTTTATCATTGTGTGTGTTTAGTACCAAATATTATTGTCTTACAAAAATGATGAAAACATGAATACATTTTGTTTCTGTTCCTCTGTGTTTACTGTCTTTGATTATAAGTTGGCTAAACACACCAGAAGCTCTTCTGCATCTGACGAGGGAACGTCCGCAGATTACTGCAACATGCTGCCCACAATCCCCTCTGATCCTTCTCAAAGCATTTATGCCAACGTGTAGTTGAATTATGCAAATATATATATATATATATATATTTTTTTTGCCAATGCCAGCACACTTTAACAGTGCAGTCCAAAGATTAACATTAAGAAAAAACAAGAGATCTTGTGTCTATGATTCAGGAATAATTCGTGTTAATTCATGTGATTCATTTATAATAATCAGGTTTTCAAGTATCACTGACATTTTCTCCATCCACACATCCCCATCTGTGTTTTTGTCTGCTGTAACTGCATCCTGGTCAGCTTTGCAGTGGTTTGATTTTTAAAATATGATTTATGATTTTGACTCTCTTCATTTCTGTATTGTCATCTATTTCGAATAGATACATTGGATGTATTGTATGTATGGAGTGTGATATACATTGTATGTGTGAAGTACGGTTTGTAAACCATTGCAAGAATTGGAACATGTATTTTCTGTTTCTTATGTATGGAAATGTGTGTAAGATTACACTTCTAAATAGTTTCTTTACAGAGAACTATTGCTAAAAGAAAGAGAGAAGTGAAGACATTTCACTTGTACTAACAGCAAACTCTCAAAATTAACTTGAAACACCCACTTCACTTTTCACTTCACATTTTTCTTTACATGACTACTATCATCTTATTTTTTCTTACAGTGACCACACTCATTATAACTGATCTATGTTTTATATCAGACATCCAAAAAAACAGAAAGTTTAAATTCCCGTGAATGTTATAAAGCAAAAAACTGTCTAATAAGGAATATTCAATGTGCCTAGTGGCAGATGGGTGCCACAGCAGTCCATCTGATCCGCACACAATCCTCCCATTTTATCTTGGCTAGGGGACCAGCACTGCATCCAGCGACTGGGGTTTGGGCATTAAAACATGGATCATCAGGTTTTCCTACGGTCCTCTACAAGGGGATTTATACTGATGCTTGTTTTCATAAAATATCTGTTAAAGAAGGTGTAAAATATGTAAATAAGGATAAATTCTTCCTGCATGATAATTCTTCCTGAAAGTCTTTAGTGCGAGTATTAGAAATTTTAATGAGCAAGACTTTGGTGAGTCATATCTCTTCCATCAAAGCACAATTTTAGTCAACCCTTTGATGGGTTTAATTAAACACCGATTGTCAGGTTTCCAGTCCATTCCAGTTCCAAATATTAAGAAAGTCATAAAAATGCATGTAAATATTTCTACAATTCTATTTTTCACTTAAGTTGTTCTTTATAATAGTGTGTATAATAATAATAATAATATAATAATAAAATAAATAAACTTTTGCAGTAAATTACCACAAAATGCACTGTGTGTGTGTGTGTGTGTGTGTGTGTGTGTGTGTGTGTGTGTGTGTGTGTGTGTGTGTGTGTGTGTGTGTGTGTGTGTGTGTGGCAGTATCATTACAGATACCTAGAAAAAGTAATAATAATTGTTGACACGGTCTTCAGTCCAAAGTAGGAATATTCATTTAAATTTATCCAATGTCATTAGTGTTATGTCATGTGTCTTGTATAATTTTGTCATTTAGTCCTGAATCATTAGTGATGCAGACTGGAAGTTTCAGACAGCTGGCTGCCAATTGGCAAATTGAAAAAAATGTAGGCATTTTCCCATGAGGCTCACTTATTCGTGATGAAGCAGGGTAAACCCTGGACAGGGTGCCAATCCATCACAGGGCACACACACATACATTCACACCAAAAGAAAGGGTTTATGGCAACAACAAGTTACACAATTTATTTTGTTTATTTAAAGTAACAGAGGACGTAATAGGTGCAAATACAGTATACTGCCTCTAGATGGGAGTATTGATGCAGCCATAATAGTACAATGCCAAGTTTTGGGTAGGTTCCACTTATGCAATCCGGGCAGCTTTGGCCCCTTGGGGTAAGACCTATTTGGTGTCTGGTACTAGGATTTGGGCAACGGATCCTTGGGGTGTTGTGGGTTACTGGCTCAACGGTCCAAAACCTCATCCACCATGCCCTTTTATTGATCATCAAGAAACTTACATAAAACCAATTTATGTGACATCATGGTCAACAAATCTTGTAAAAATGGCAGAAGGCCATTTCTAAATTTTATTTGTGGAATAAATATGTGAGTTGAAATGTAAGTCTGGCACATATTCCAACCACTTAGATGCGGATTGTTGTACATCAGCCAGCCACTAGACAGCCTCAGAGACATATTGGCTTTATTTACACTTTTATAATTGGATCTGACTAGATAGGCATGCCTTCACGTCCCTTGTGTATCAGCAAGTCTTTGGCACCCAGACCACTGCAGAACAGGAATCCAGACCAGGAACATCCCAGAAGAGCTGCAGTTTTGGAAATGTTTTGGATGGCTCTCAGTCATCTAGCCATCATAACTTCAAAGTTCAAAGGTCAAAGTTGCTCAAATCCTTATGCATGGCCATTTTTCCTATTTCCAACACATCAACTTTAGGGCTCAAATGTTCACTAGTCTAATGAGCACATTACTATAGCCTACTCACTTTTAGGTGTCATTATAATGACTTATTGTAAAAGCAGCACCTGTGACAAGTGCCAAATTGTGATGGATCAGAGCAACTGCCGCCCTTGTGGAATGTTCCTGTCTGCAGTAGACCTGCGACACTGATGCACTTTGGGGGTGAAATCTAGCCTGTGTAGTCAGATCCAATGGAAGAACTACTCTAGTACAAATTGTTAAAAAGGTTAATAGTGGGTCTCATAGAAAGGAGTCAGAACACTTTCGGTGGGAAAAAAGGGGACCTACTCAATATTATCCAAGTAATCATAATATGGCTGCACGGTGTAGAGCTACTGTGCTATACAGAAATAGCTCATAGTGTGCTAAAATGCGTATCAATAAGTCGGAAGATTTGCATATACAGTGGAACCTTGGATTACAAGCATAATTCATTCCGGAAACGGGCTCGTATTCCAAAACACTTGTAAACCAAATCAAATCTTCCCATAAGAAATAATGAAAACTCAAATAATTCCACAGCCCAAAAAAAAAAACAAAGAAAAAAATAAACAAAGAAAAATAATTAATACAATTAGTTTCCGTTTGTGCGCAGAGGCATCGTGTATTTGTGTGTGTGTGTGTGTGTGTGTCAAGTCAAGTCAAGTCAATTTTATTTATATAGCGCTTTTAACAATTGACATTGTCGCAAAGCAGCTTTACACAATAAAAAGAAGTGAGTTTGTATGCAATGTGTATGAATAAAAATGATAAGATTGTCTCTGATGAGCAAGCCAAGGGCGACGGTGGCAAGGAAAAACTCCCTGAGATGGTAATAGGAAGAAACCTTGAGAGGAACCAGACTCAACAGGGAACCCATCCTCATCTGGGTGATAACGGATAGCAGGGATTGATCAGCATAATAATGTGTACTGGAAGTTCAGTGTAACAGGAGATGTGTTAAAATTAAAATTAAAAGGAGTCTAGTTTGTTCCTGGAGGCTCAGGTAGACCGTAGGAGATTCTAGTCCTGAGCTATCGAACAACCGAAGTCACAGGTCCCCAGAGCATCAATCGATGATAGGACAGTCTTAATGGAAACCATCCCCAGCCACCATACGAATCCAGGCAGACCACACGAGGCATCCATGCAACAAGATCTCCAACCAGAAGCAGGACTCCAGGATGGGTTAGATGGCTCCAGAGGGCAGAGAGGTCGGGATCACTGGCAACTCAGGAGTGGACATGTATAGCTCGACAGAGAGAAAGAGAGAGGGAAAGGAGAGAGGGAGAGAGAGGAGAGAGCAGAAAAGGAGAGAACAGAAAATAAGGAGAGATGGCAGTTAGGTATGGTCACAGTCAACATGTATAAGGTGAATGTATATTAGTGGAAAGTGCAAGCAGGGACTCCGGCAAGACTAACTATAACAGCATAACTAAAAGGGAGAGCCAGAAGGAAACACAAACATGAGGGCTCTGGTTTTAGTGAGGACTCTCGCTGCTGCAGTCTGTACTAACTGAAGCTTGTTTATACACCTAGTTGAACAACCAGACAGTAAGGCATTACAATAGTCCAACCTAGAGGTGATAAAAGCATGAACTAGTTTTTCTGCATCATTTAGTGATAATATGTTTCTTATCTTGGCAATATTTCTAAGGTGAAAGAAAGCTATCCTGGTAATATTACCTATATGTGCTTCAACCAAAAGGCTGGAATCTATAATCACACCAAGTCTCCTATGTCCTGCACACACTGCTCAATTTTAGCAAACTGTTTTTTCTCATCTGGTTTTGCTGAGACATATAATTGTGTGTCATCAGCATAACAATGAAAACTAATACCATGTTTACGAATTATGTTGCCCAGAGGAAGCATGTAAATGGAAAAAAGCAGTGGGCCTAAAACTGAGCCCTGTGGAACACCAAACTCCACTTGAGAACATGAGGAATGGTCACCATCTAAATCTACAAACTGATAACATTTACAATTAGGCATTTGGCAGTCCTGTAAGTACTGGAGAAATAGATAAGTTTTGAGTTGCCGTTTAAAGATAGTCAAAGTTTCTGCTGTACGAACATCTAGAGGAAGTTCATTCCACCACCTAGGTGCCAGAACAGAAAAGAGTCTGGATGAATGCCGCCCTTAATCCCTGAAAGATGGTGGGACGAGGTGAGCAGTGCTAGAGGACTGGAGGGAACGCGGCGCAGTGCGTGGTGTGATTAGAGCAGAGAGGTAAGTGGGTGCTGGGCCATTTTTAGCTTTGTAAGCAAGCATCAGTGTTTTGAATTTGATGCCGGCAGCTACAGGAAGCCAGTGCAAGGAACGGAGGAGTGGGGTGATGTGGGAGAACTTGGGAAGATTGAAAACGAGACGTGCTGCTGCATTCTAGATCAGTTGCAGAGGACGAGTTGTGGACAGAGGCAGGCCAGCCAGGAGTGAGTTGCAGTAGTCCAGTCTTGAAATAACAAGGGACTGAACAATCACCTGAGTAGCCTGTGAAGAAAGAAATGGGCGGATTCTTCTGATATTGTAAAGAAGAAATCTACAAGAGCGAGTAAGGTTAGCGATGTGTGGGGAAAATGACAGATGATTGTCCAAATTAAAATTTTTATTTGTCACATACACAGTCATACACAGTACGATATGCAGTGAAATGCTTATACGACTGCTCCGTGACCTTAAATTTTTACAAATGAAAACTATAAAACAAGATTCCAGCAAAGTTTAAAAAATATATATAAAATCTGAAGTATAATATATTACAACTTATAAAACTTAAGTCTGTACAAATCTTGAGGTAGTATTTTGAAAATGAGATGAGGGGGATGTGAAAATAAGTCCTTGAAGTGTGCAAATGTGCATATATGTGCAAATGTGCGTTGACATAATTGTCTGTTCTGTGTGTGCAAAAAAATGCAGAGGTGTTTTAGTCCAGTGTATTGGTTTGATTAAGAGACCGTATCGCCTGCGGGAAGAAGCTCCTTCTCAGTCTCTCTGTATTGGCCTTGAGGGAGCCGAAGCGCTTCACAGACCGCAACAGAAAGAACAGTCCATTGCTGGGGTGGCTGAGGTCCTTCATGATCTTCCTGGCCTTGGTCCAGCACCGCTTGCTGTAGATAGAGTGCAAGTCAAGGAGCTCAATTTGGATGATGCGCTCAGCTGATCGCACCACCCTCTGTAGGGCTCGTCTGCCCTGCATGGTGCTGTTCCCGAACCAGGTTGCGATGTTTTTCCCGTCAGGATGCTTTCTGTGGTGCAGGAGTAAATGTTCCTGAGCACCTTAGAGGGCAGTCTAAAGTCTCTCAGGTGTCTGAGGTGGTAGAGACGCTGTCGGGCCTTTTTCACCATGGTGTTGATGTGACAGGACCATGACAAGTCCTGCGTGATGTGAACACCGAGATACTTGAAGCAGTCCACTCTCTCCACTGGGCTTTCGTTGGTGATGGGGGTCTGGTAGTTCCTCTCCTGCTTAGTGCTGAAGTTCACTATCAACTCCTTTGTCTTACTGACATTTAGAAGAAGGTTGTTCCTCTGGCACCAGTTCTCCAGATTTCCAATCTCCTTCAGGCAGGCCGTCTCATCGTTGTCAGAGATCAGGCCCACCACGACGGTGTCGTCAGCAAACTTAATGATGGTGGTAGAGCTGGTAGTGGCCACACAGTCGTGTGTATACAGAGAGTACAGCAGGGGACTCAGAACACAACCCTGTGGGGCTCCAGTGCTGAGAGTGAGAGAGGCTGAGACATGTACACCCATCCTTACCGCCTGTGGTCTCCCAGTTAGGAAATTAGAGATCCACTGACACAGAGATGAGCTGAGTCCCAGGTGCTCCAGCTTGGTGGTGAGTGTGGAGGGAATTATGGTATTAAATGCTGAGCTGTAGTTGATGAAAAGCATTTTAACATAATTCCCCCTTCTAGTGTCCAGGTGATTGAGTGTTGTGTGGAGGAGATGAGAGATGGCATCATCTGTAGAGCGGTTCGGGCGGTATGCAAACTGTAGTGGGTCCAGAGTGTTGGGTAGTGAAGAGATGAAGTCTCTGACCAGCCGTTCAAAGCACTTCATCACCACTGATGTGAGGGCTACAGGCCTATAGTCATTGAGGGAAGCAGGATGTGGTTTCTTCGAAACAGGAACAATGGACTCTTTGAAGCATGTGGGGATCACCGACTGAGATAAGGAGATGTTGAATATCTCTGTGAACACAGGTGCTAGCTGGTCTGCGCAGGCTCTGAGGACTCGACCTGAGATGCTGTCTGGTCCTGCTGCTTTCCTGATGTTCACTCTCTTGAAGGCTCTCTTCACGTCATGCTCGGAGATGATGAACGCGTTTCCGGTGCTAGCAGTGACTTCCTCTCTGCAGCCGTTAGCGCCGCTAGCATTAGCAACGCTAGCGTCTTTAGCTGCAGCCTCGAAGCGAGCATAAAAGGTGTTCAGCTCATCTGCCAGAGTCATGTCTGCGTTCGTCATACCGGATGTTTGTACTTTATAGTCTGTTATTGTCCTTAGTCCTTGCCACAGGCTCCTAGAGTCACTCTGTTGGAGTTGTGACTCTAGTTTCCTCCCGTAGCGCTGCTTTGCCTCTTCCGGACCTTATAGGACGCAGCCTTGTACTGGTCCATGTCCCCCGATGCAAGTCCCGCGTTGTAGGCAGCCGCGCGAGATCTCAGAGCGTCGCGGATGGTTTTATCCACCCACGGCTTCTGATTGGGAAACGTTCTGATGGTTGTTTTCTGTACGGTATCATCCGCTAGTTTCCCGATGAATCCCTCAACCACCTAAACATGCTGACGTCATCGGAGCTGTTCCGGAACATGTCCCAGTCTGCGTCATCGAGTGCGTCCTGAAGCGCGGCCACCGATTGGTCCGTCCAGCGCGCGACCTCCCTCTGAACCGGAACTTCCTGTTTAAGTCTTTGTTTATATTTTGGCATGAGGAAGATGGCGGCATGGTTGGATTTCCCAAACGGTGGACGAGATTGTGCCTTGTAACCGTCCTTAACTGATAAACAGTGGTCCAGTGTCCTTTCGCCCCTAGTTGGGCAGGTGATGTGCTGATAAAAGTTCGGCGCTGCGCGTTTGAGGTTGGCACTGTTAAAGTTCCCACAATAAGCGCAGCGTCCCAGTGCTGTGTTTGGTGCTGTGTGAGAGCCTCATGCAGCTCGCATAAGGCAGTGTCTGTGTCCGCTTGTGGTGGAATATAAACGGCGCTGATTATGACCGATGTAAACTCCCGAGGAAGATAAAAGGTTACCCCAAGATTGCGGGCAGTGGCTGAAGGAGTGATTTGATTGTTGTCCAGTGATATCACAAGATCTTGACCTGGGGATGAGTCACCAGGAATGAACAACTGTTCGGTTTTACTCAAATTGAGTTTCAGCTGATGAGCTGCCATCCAGGATGAGATGTCTGCCAGACATGCTGAGATCCGCGTGGAAACCCAAGTGTCAGAGGGAGGAAAGGAGAAAACAAGTTGACTGTCATCTGCATAACAATGGTATGAAGATCCATGTGATAATATGATAATATGACCTTACCAAGAGACAGGGTATAGAGGGAGAACAGAAGAGGACCAAGTACTGAGCCCTGCGGAACACCAGTAGATAATGATCAGTCAAATAGGATCTGAGCCACAAGAGGGCATTTGTGTGTGTATGTGTGTGAATGTGTGTGTGTGTGTGTGTGTGTGTGTCAAGTCAAGTCAAGCAGGGACTCCGGCAGGACTAACTATAACAGCATAACTAAGGACTAACTATCTAGGATCTGAGCCACAAGAGGGCAGTTCCCTTAATTCCTACTACCTTTTCTAATCTGTGAAGGAGAATACTATGATCAATGGTGTCAAAAGCTGCACTGAGATTCAGTAACACAAGTATAGTGACGCAACCCTGATCAGAGGCCCATAGGAGGTCGTTTACTACTTTAACAAGTGCTGTCTCTGTGCTGTGATGAGGCCTAAATCCTGACTGATACAGTTCATTTATGCTATTTCTGTGTAGATGTGAACATAGCTGCTGTGATCCTACCTTTTCCAAAATCTTGGTCATAAAGGGAAGGTTTGATATCGGCTTGTAATTAGAAAGCAGACAGGGGTCAAGGTCAGGTTTCTTGATTAGTGGTTTAATAACGGCTAATTTAAAGGATTTGGGTACATACCCACTACTAGTGTTCTAAGTTCTGATGTGATGTGGTTAGATCATCTGAATTATTTAAATTGTCTGGTTTCAAAGCCTGAATTTTTTGCCTAATATTTATGATTTTGTTGTTGAAAAAGTTTATGAAATCCTCACTACTGCATGATGTTGTTGTGGAGATTTCTGCAGTGGTCTTGTTTTTAGTTAATTTAGCTATGGATGTTCTCCTTCCAAGCTATTTTGAATACTAACAATTTAGTTTGGCGCCATTTACGTTCAGATTTTCGAGCGGTTTGTTTTAAAGTGCGTGTGTGGTCATTATACCAAGAAGCGAGTTTCTTACCTCTAATCATTTTCCTTTTAACTGGAGCTACATTATCTAAGCTATAACGAAGTGCTGACTCTAGATATTCATTCGCCTGTTCAAGTTCTGTGAAGTCAGATGGCGATCCAATCAAAGTTGATAATTCTGGAAGATTATTGAGAAAGCTCTGTGCGGTATTTGATGTAAATATACGTTTAAGGTGGAAGCACGGTGCTGTACATACATTATTACTATGACACGCTTTAATCGAGACAAGATAGTGATCTGAGATAACTTCAGACTGTGGAATTGTGGTTATATTTCCTATAATTAATATGAAGGATAATATTAAATCTAAAGTGTGACCTGCTTTATGAGTGGGTCCTACTACACACTGATTTACTCCTACTGAGTCCAGTATGGACAAGAATGCTGTTCTCAGAGGGTCTTCTGGATTCTCAAAATGAATATTAAACTCTCCAGCAATTAACGCTTTGTCTACAGAAACAACAAGGTTTGAGAGGAAATCTGCAAATTCGCAGAGAAACTCCAAGTACGGCCCTGGGGGTCTGTAAATGATGATTAGCGGGATTGACTGAGCTGACTTTATGTTATCATAGAGAACTTCAAATGCATTAAATTTAAAACTGTGTTTTTGTACGAGAGACAGATTATCATTATAAATAACTGTGACTCCTCCTCCTCTACCAGAGCAGCACCTTCCCAAGTGGGATGGACACTGTCCCGCCCTAACAGGCCAGTTTTGCCCTCAAAGGTCTTCCAATTGTCTATGAAGCCCACGTTGTTTTCTGAGCACCACCTGGACATCCAGCGGTTCAGCGACCATAAGCTCCTGTCGCCACGTCTCATTGGGATGGGACAAGAGCACACTACTTCTTCGGATATCGCCTTGGCTATTTTAAACACCTCTGTAAAGTTATGCTTGCTAACCTCTGACTGACGAAAGGGTATATCGTACCACTATCTTGGAGAACCTATGCTGACCTAGAGCCCTAAGATTAACTGCTATGTCCGGTGCTCTGGCTCCGAGATACACTTGACCACTGCCGCTGGCGCCCCTAAAGGCCTAGCTAATTTCACATGTCTCAGTATAGAGTCTCCTATAACCAGAGCTCTTTCAGGTTTCTCAGCGGGTGCATCACTGAGGAGAGCGAACCTGTTGGACACGTGAAGCGCAGAAGAGGTGTCCTCCGGTGGGCTAGCCTTAGCGTTAGCTTTGGCTGAACGAGTATGCCGCCGAGTGTGTGTGTGTGTGTGTGTGTGTGTGTGTGTGTGTGTGTGAATTAGCCCCTTCCCTCTCCTCGTCTTAAACAGTAGAGAGTGCGAGAAAGAGAGAAAGCGACACACATCAGTAAAGCGTGCGCATCAGGGTAGTGTTAAAGCACAAAACTCTCTTTCTGATAAATCCTTAGTAAGGGCGAAGGCTCCGATAGGATCTTAAGTTTTAGTTTTAGTTTCCAGAGTAGACTGTAGTCTTGCGTAGACTACAGAGCCCTGTTTGTTTTGTGTTTCCAGTTTTCTTTTGGTTTCTTTTTGGTTTCTAATTAATAATCCCACTCTATCTTCAACAGGGAGAGGCTTCCCGTGCGCCTTATAAGCACTCTCCCAAACCCCTGGTTCATTCACCCCCTCTGAAGCTCAGCATCGGGGCTCTTACAAACAATATAACATCTCCATACCAGCACCACATAACATACTCTCTCATTAGTAATATGTTTATTCCTCCACACTGTATAATGTTTTCATTAAAGACTGTCTTCCTTCCTCTGTTACACACTTTGTGTTCGAAACCACAGTAGAGGCATTTTGTCAGTGGAGCAGAATAAAGAAATACATAGCCTGGCTTAAAAAGTCACAAACACTAACATTTTGTTTGACTGCCCTTAGATTTGATTAAAGGATGTAGTGTGGTTTTTAGTTCATGTGTGAAAATTATGTATTATTCTCAAAATAAATAAAAAAATTAATGCTCTCGAAATATGCCTAACCCCAGGTCATAACATTGCCTCCAGAGGCTTGTACAGTGATGCAACACCTCATGTACTTCCCTTCTCACCCAGACGATATTCATCAGATCACATGACAACATTTTTCTATTGCTCATTTTTCTATTGACCATGATCGATTGGCATCCTGTGAGGGTATACCACACCTCTTTCCTTAACTCTCCTGGAATAGGCTCCAGGCCCCTCACAAACAGGATAAAGTGGTGTAGACAGTGAGTAAGTGGGTGTATTTCACTTGTGTTTTTCCACACATACACCTACTTGACATCTTTTTTTCTCAAACTGCTAGAAGGGGAAGTGGCACTTGTATCACACTGTTGATAAGACACAGATAAAGACAGAGAGCACACTCACAGAGCAGAACAGAGACAGTAACAGTGTGTGACAGAACAGGAGCTTTAATATCTTTCTGAAGTGGAGTTGGTGTGGAGATGTGTAAGTGTGAACTCAGGATGAAGATCCTCCTCATCTTCACCCTCTGTCTGATCTCAGGTAAAGAAATGCACTTCAGAATAATCCTCACTCTCAGCAGCAGTGTTACATGAAGGAAGGTTTTGCTCAGATGGATGTTTGGTGTTTTGTTAGATGGAGGAGATTCCAAGGAAGTAACAGGATATTCAGGAGGAGGAGTCCTGATCAAGTGCAAATATGATACAGGATACACACAAAACAAGAAATATTTCTGTAAGGGTTCATCACCGGGCTGTTCTGACCAAATAAAGACAGAAGATAAGAATCAGCGGATAGATTCAGGAAGATTCTCACTGTATGATGACACCAAATCAGCAGAGTTCTGGGTGATGATCAGAGAGCTCACTGTACAGGACGCTGGGACGTACCAGTGTGTAGTTGATATACAATCACGGATAGACATTTACACACCGGTGGAACTGAAGGTAAATGAAGGTGAGTCTCCCACCACTGCTTTCTGTTCATCTTCCCAAAGCTCTAGATGCATACAAAATACCAAATAGTCCTACTTTAGTAGCACATGTAAGCATCACGGTCCTGGCCTCGGCTGATGCTAACACCTGTTCGCTGAGGACTCTTGACTGCAATTGCGCCATAGTTCAGGACTGGAGTTTCCTATAGTCTAACTGAGCCTCCAATAACAAACTGGAATCCATATTAACTCATGTTATACTGAACATCCAGCCTTCTAACACACAGTATGACTGCAGATCAATCCCTGTTATCTGTTATTACCCAAATGAGGACCCTGTTCCCTGTTGAGTCTGGTTCCTAACTCAAGGTGTTAGGACACATATACTGTACAGGGTTGTTTTTGATTTATACATTTTCCTTTTAAATTACATTTTAAACTCAATTCTCTAATTTGCGTTTTGATTTTATAAAGCTGTTTTCTGACATTGACCACTGTTAAAAGCGCTATACAAATAAATTGTGATTTGCAGATCTGTCCGATGAGAAGTCCATCAGTGAGACTGTCCATGTAGGACGAGATTTGAACATCAGCTATAAATACCCAGAATCCCTCAGGAGTCATCCCAAGTTTCTCTGCAAGATGGGGCTGCACGATTCAGTTTGTTCTCATAAAAGAAAAGTTCCCATTAAAGAAAGTGAAAAAAATGGAAATATGGGGAAATTCTTCCTGTATGATGACGGAGAAAGACGAATCTTGAGTGTGAGTATTAGAAATGTAACTGAGCGAGACGCTGGTGAATACTGGTGTGGAGCTGAAGCAGCCTGGGAATCTGATCATGGATACAAGGTTTATTTCACACAGATCATCCTGACAGTTGGTGAGTCTGTAGAGACACTGTAAACTGCTTGTGTAAAGTTGTATCGGTACTGTTATCGGTCATGTACTAAATTTGACTAACAGCCTAATGTCATTTATTTTCTTACCAAACATATACTGCTTTAGATCCACATGTCCCTGTTTCAACCTGGAAACCAACACAGCCTTCATCTTCAACATTATTATCATCATCATCATCATCATCATCATTTGAGCTTATATCAGCTTCTCCTCCAGCAGGTGATTCTGCTCAGATGCGCATTACACATATAATCTAACTCCAAGACGTTGAATCTGATCTCTCATAAATGACCAGCATGTACTGTAGATTAAAAGGGCTGGTATTTTTCTCTTTCAGGATTTCGAGCTTCCACTGTGATCCCTGTGTCTGTGACGTTGGCGCTGTTTCTGATTGGAGTCATTTTCCTCATTGCGGTTTTGCAGAAGAGACGCAGGATGCAAGGTCAAATCTTTATAAACAATCTGGAAAGAAAATGTATTTAATTATTTACTACATGGTTTGCTACGTAATTATGTCTGAAAGGTTTTAGGTTTTGGGTTAATTATTTATATGAATAATATAAAAAAAAAATACACAACAGGTTTTATAGTCATGAAAACAGATAATGTTAATATTTTTTTTCTAGCAGGAACCTCTTTTACTGGTGAATGTTCTGCCCAAGATGCAGGAAATGACCCAGAGGTAAATGTCTACATCAATTAAATTATCAATGTGTGTGTGTGAAGTACCAAATATTATTGTCTTTTAAAACCATGACAACGTGTAAATTTTGTTTCTGTTCCTCTGTGTTTACTGTCTTTGATTATAAGTGGGTTAAACACACCAGAAGCTCTTTTGCCTCAGACGAGGGAACGTCCGGAGATTACTGCAACATGCTGCCCACAATCCCCTCTGATCCTTCTCAAAGCATTTATGCCAACGTAATGTAGTTGAATTATGCTGCATTTTTTTTGTGTCAATGCCAGCACACTCTAACAGTGCAGTCCAAAAAGTATCTTTAAGAAAAACGCGATCTTGTGTGTCTCTGATACAGGAAGTAATTTTAATTCATGTGATTTATTTATAATAATCAGCTTTTCAAGTATCACTGACATTTTCTCCATCCACACATCCCCATCTGTGTTTTTGTCTGCTGTAACTGCATCCTGGTCAGCTGTGCAGTGCTTTGTTTTTTAAATATGATTAATGACTTTGGCTCTATTAATTTTTGTATTTTCATATACCCTGAATAGATACATTGGATGTATTGTATGTATGGAGTGTGATATACATTGTATGTGTGGACTACGGTATGTGAACCATTTCAAGAAAAGGAACATGTATTTTCTGTGTCTTATGTATGGAAATGTGTGTAAGATTACACTTTTAAATAGTTTCTTTACAGAGAAGTATTGCTACAAGAAAGAGAGAAGTGAAGACATTTCACTTATATTATCAGCAAACTGTGAAAATTAGCTTGAAACACTCACTTCACTTTTCACTTCACTTTTTTTGTTTACATGATTATCATCTTACTTTCTCTTATAGTGACCACACTCATTATAACCGATCTGCGTCTTATACCAGACATCCTCGTGCTCTCTGATTCACAGGAAAGAGAGTAATTCTGTTATTTTTGCTTATTGATTTAAGGGAGCACTGGTATTTTTTAATTGAGTTAATTAAGCTATGTTGAATTTTGACATTAACAGCAGGGAGTAACACATTAAACTTTGGAACTTTCCCAAAGGCATAGTATTGTTTCTAAGCAGTAGGCTCTCATCTAAGGTCAGTTTTTGAACCCAATATTTTATATACTGTACATATAGTTGGAGCCAAAATGTCTGAGGTGACATACATTTTTTAATTATTATTTTAAATTTGGAAATAAACAGAGTTTTCAAACTGTGAACGTTATGCAGCAAAAAAAAAAAAAAAAACAGTCTAATAAGGAATATTCAATATGCCTAGTGGTAGTGGCTGTGATAGTTTTTTGGCTGCTCTTGTCGAGGGGTCACCACAGCAGTCCATCTGATTCGCACACAACTTGGCACAGGTTTTACGTAGGATGCCCTTCCTGACGCAACCCTCACATTTTATCTGGGATAGAGGACCAGCACTACATCCACTGGATGGGGTTTGGGCATTGAATGAAAATTGAACCCAGGCCACATAACAGGTGAGAAACCATGTAAAATGTTATGAGTCATATCCCTTCCACTAATACATGATTTTAGACAACACTCTGATCAGTTGGCTAAAACATGGATCATCAGGTTTTTAAGTTCCTCTACAAGGGGCTTCATACTGGTACTTGTTTTTATAAATATCTGTTAAAGAAAATGTACAATTTGTCAATAAGAATAAATTCTTCCTGTATGATAACAATGAAAGACAAGTCATTAGTCTGAGTAATAAAAATTAAAATTTTTAAAGACTTCGGTGAATACTGAGTTATATCACTTCCACTGAAGCACGTTTTTAGACAACACTCTGGTCGGTTCAATTAAACAACAATCATCAGGTTTTTGCATAAACTTCATAGAGTTCATATAGTTTTGCATAGAGTTCATTCCAGTTTGAGTGCACACTGTCATTACAGCATAAACAATATTTTGAGAAACTCATAAAAATGTATGCAACCATTTTTACAATTCTATTTTTCAGAGTGGAACCTTGGATTACGACCTTAATTTATTCCGGAAGCAGGCTCATATTCCAAAACACTCGTAAACCAAATCAAATTTTCCCATAAGAAATAATGAAAACCCAAATTATTTATTCCACAGCCCATAAAAATAAATACATACAAGTGATTAATACACTATATAAAGTAAAAATAAAACAAATTAACCTGCACTTTAAAAAAAAGTCAAAATAAATCCCAACAGATGAGTGTTTCCGTTTGTGTGCGCAGGCGTCATGTAATTGTGTGTGTGTGTGTGTGTGTGTGTGTGTGTGTGTGTGTATGTGGAATTAACCTTTTCTCTTGCCTCATCTTGCACAGTAAAACTCCTCCTCCCTCCCCGTACCTCGCATTTTAAGTTTCACAACAAACATAGACACAATGGAAACACTGTTTTAACGTGAAAAAAAAAGATCTCTCTAATGACACTGGCGTGAGCGCATACTGGCGAAATCACTGCTGTAAAGTAAATAAAAAAACAACAAATGAACCAGCACTTTGAAAATAATTGCGACAGAGCAGAGTTTTTTGTGTAAAGCAGAGAGTGTGTGTCTGTATGCTTGTGAAGCTGGGGAGGGGGTGTAAAGGCAAGAGAGTGTGTGTGCGGGTGTCGGTGTCAGATTACATGCGCGCTCACACATAGGAAACATGCTGAAACAGAGAGGAAGATGTTGATTATACCAGTAAGAGATGACCACTAACCCAGCACTAAGCACTAAGACCCAGCAGGGGAGATGAGTACCCACAATTCTGCAGCGCAAGAGAGAGAAAAATCATTTGCTCAGTTATGACCACATGACGCTCGGTGTAAAAACAAAAGCGCATGTGTGATACATGATACGTGATACTCGGTACTCGTAATCCCAGATTTGCTCGTTTTTCAAATAAAAATGCATTACAAATTTTTGCTTGTCTTGCGGATCACTTGTAAACCGCATTACTCGCAATCCGAGGTTCCACTGTAATAATAAATAAATAAATAAATAAATAAAATATTTTTTTGTAGTAAATTGCCATACAAATGCACTTTTACTAACACGACCCAAATATATATATTTTTTTTTGAAAGGGAAGACAGCTGACTATGTTTAAACCTGTTGAGATGTTACCAAAGTCCCCTCCAGATTGGCAGTATATTTTCAGATACCTAGGGAAGATCATTTTAAACAGAGGCTCCAATAAAAAGTATACATATTTTTTTTATTTATGGACTGTCATTGTTATCATGTCACGTGTCTTGTGTCATTTTATCATTTGGTTCTGAATTATTAATGATGCAGTCTGGGAGTGCCAAGAGACAGCTGGCTGCCAAACAGAGTATTGGACCATTATAAGCATTTTGCCATGAGGCTCACCTATTCCTGAAAAATGTCAAAAACACTTTTTTTTTGGCAAGCTGAAATAATTAGCAGTATATCAGTGGCATGCTAACAGTCGTGCTACAGTATAGTCACCTGATACATTGTGAGCTTTTATTTCACATTACTTTACTAATTTACAGTTGTACTGTATCTCAATAAATTAAAATATCATCAAAGAGTTTATTTATTTCCATAATTTGATTCAAAAAGTGAAACTCGTATAGTATATAGATTTACTATACACAGACTGATATATTCCAAATGTTTATTTCTTTTAATTTTGATGATTATGGCTTACAGCTAATGGTACCCAAAATTCAGTATCTCAGAAAATTGTAATATTGTGAAAAAGTTCAATATTGGAGACTCATGGTGTCACACTCTAATCAGCTATTTAACTCAAAACACCTGCAAAAGTTTCCTGAGCACTTAAATGGTCTCGCAGCCTGGTTCAGTGGGCCACAAACAAGGCTAAAAAAGCTGGGTGTTCACAGAATGCCGTATCCAAACACATTAATGGAAAGTTAAATGGAAGGAAAACTGTGGTAGAAAAGGTGCACATGGAACAGGGATAACTGCAGCCTTTGGAGGATTGTGAAACTAAGCCCATTCACGAATTTGGGGAGATTCAACAGGAGTGGACAGCAGCTGGAGTCAGTGCGTCAAAAGCCACCACACTCAGCCATATCCAGGACATGGGCTACAAATGTTGCATTCCTTGTGTCAAGCCACTCTTGAACCAGAGACAACATCTGAGGTGTCTTACCTGTCTAAGGACAAAAGGGATTAGACTGTTGCTCAGAGGGCCATATTCATATAAAGAGTGCATATGAAGAGGAGAGGCACAGAATCCAAGTTGCTTGAAGTCCGGTGTAAAGTTTGCAAAAGTGGTGTTTTTGGGAGCCATGTCATCTGTTGGTGTTGGTCCATTATGTTTTTGTCAGGTCCAAGGTCAGCCCAGCCATCTACCAGGAAATTAGAGCATTCAATGCTTCCTTCTGCTGTCCAGTTTTATGGAGATGCTGATTTAATTTTCCAGCAGGATTTGGCACCTTTTCACACTGCCAAAACCAGCAAACTCACCCAACTTAAGCCCTGTAGAGAATCTATGGGGTACCCTGATAAGGAAGATGCGAGACACCAAACCCGACAATGCACAAGAGCTGAGGGCTGCTATCAGAGGAACATGTCAGCAATGCCACAGACTGGTTGCCTCCATGCCACACCGCATTGCTGCAGTAATTCAAGGATTGAGAGCTGTGCATGTTCATACTTTTCAGTAGTCCAACATTTCTGTTTTTAAAAATTGGGACGCTTCTGTTACCAGGTCTAGGTTCAACAACGTTATGCGGCAATAAAATGAAGTCGGCTGATGACCTGAATGTACTGAATGACCAGGTTATCACTTCTATGGAATTTTTCTTCTTTGATAGATACTTCAAGCATATTCCAGGATTCAGATTTGAAAGAGTGGTCTTAGAGCATTAGAAATCATTTTCACACATTGTCACGCTCGGTAGGGGGCGTGGAGGATCCAAGTGCAGATGCAGGAAATGTGTTACGAAGAGTAGTTGTATTTTGGAGTGTTTGTGACTGACTGAGTTGATGATATGGAGGTTCAAAGCCTTGGCGTGAATTCCAAGCTGCGGGGTGAGCAGCGAAAGCCTCAATGGAATGCGGAAGCACAGATTGCCGGCACGAGAGCGTCGAGGCGAGCGGCGAGGTGCGTGACGTCAGCCTTGAGAGAATGCGGAAGTGCACAGCGCCGCTGTGTAATCCGAGATGTATACCGGCGTGCAAGCGCTGAGAATCAAGAGCGTGCAGAGCCGGCGTGGAGGAGGAAGGGAGAGCCTCGCAATGAATGCCGGCAGGGGCTGGAGAAACCTGAGCCAGTGGAAATACGGAGCGTGAGCTCGGCGAGGAGCGAGCAATGATCGCGGTCGTGAAACGGGCGAGGGTCGAAGCCGGAGTGACGAGAGGAGGTCCGTGATCCAGGTTCGTGGTCGGTAGCAGGTAAGAGGTCGGCAACGGGAAATCTCCAGATAACAATGATCCGGTAACGAGAGGCGAAAGCGTGGTCAAAAACTGAGCGAGGTCGATAGCAAAACAGACTGAGACGAGAGAAAACGCTGGTAAATTGAGGCTGGTAAGGCGCGCAATAAACTGGCAATGTCGTGGTGTCTGAGCGTGACTTAAATAGGCATGTGAAGTGATCAGTGATACAGAGAACAGGTGTGGAGAGCGGGAATTGAGGAGGTGAAATGAAAGGAGTGGTTAGGAATATGGAGCGGGCATGCTCAGGTGGTCATGGCGAGACTGTGGCTTGATGTGGCGTGACACACATGAACTGGACACCTCAGAGTCCTGACCCTTACCCAAATGAAATTCTTTGAAATGTGTTGAATATGATGTTACAGAATGGTAAAATAAAAGTGTGATTTTTTTGAGAGAGAGAGAGAGAGAGATCTCTCTATACATCAACAGTTATGTTTAAAGATAAATTGGTATGTTTAATTAAGCAGGGAAACCTTACCAGGCATGCAGTTTGCATATATGCCCCCCAGTTGTAGTTGGTTCAAGTGATTGTTTTTCTATAAAACAAATTGACAGAACAATACTCCAACAATTAAAAGACACAAAATATACTTTAAAAAAAACTTTATTATTCCAAAACTAGTCAAAATTAAAACAGTGATCTGCATAAAACAGAATACAGGTTCTATTTTTGCTTAAAGGTTAGTCTGGCATAATTACGACTGTTTAAAGTCTAAGTCAACTGTTTAAAGTATAATAAATATTTTTAGGACTATCATAATCTGATCAAAATTATTTAAAAAATAATGTGAAACTGGAATGAAGATGAGAGTGTTTTGCTTATGTAGGAGGTGGTGAAATGTAAAGAACAGAGTTGGGAATAATCCTTTCTAGGTCAGGCCATAACAGGAATGAAAAAAAAGAGAGGTAAAAAAAAAAGAATAAAATAAAAGGGAGCGCGTCCAATAGTGCGTTCGCTTAATATTTATTTACAGAAGTTGAATTGGCAAATCCACAAAATGTGGCTGTGAGTTAAAATAATAAACAAAATTCCCTCTATCTAGTGCAAAAGTGAATGTCTCGAGTTACTTAGCTGTATCCTTGTTCCCTGATAAAGTGGAAACGAGATGCTGTGTGAAAACCCTATTGGAACATCTCTCTGTTTTCTGGTTGTGAAGCCTGTGTATATCAAAATAGCCAAACACTTATAACCTTAAGTTATAAGTATAAGAGGCTTATAACCTAAGTCAGGTGACGTCACCGAATAAGATGCACCTGCAGGTTATAAATAGGAGTGAACCAGAAACATCATCAGGTCAATTTTGTCTGAAGGACGTCCAGGCACACCAGCAGTGCGCACTGAAGCGCAGCATCTCGTTTGCGCTTTATCAGGGAACAAGGTTACAGCTAAGTAACGCGAGACGTTCCCTTTCAAAATCTACACTCGATGCTGCATTAAAACGCTATGGGAACGAGAATACCAACGCCGCTGCACTGCAAGTGTCTGGACCCCCAGGTTGTGTAGCGTGTGCGCACAATAGACAAGGAGGTCTCAGACCTAGCTCTGGGATGCTGACTCGAGGATCCCAGAGTAGCATTGACCTGCAGACTATAAAATCTAACAAACGTGTGGGGAGAGGACCAGCCTGTCGCATGACACACCTCCTGCAGGGGGATGCCTCTTGCCAGAGCAATTGATGAGGCAATCCCCCTGGTCGAATTAGCCCTGATTCCCAGAGGCGAAGTGTGACACACGCGGCCATCCAAGACCACACCCCAGCCCATGAGGGAAGTGTCTGTCGTTAGCATCTTGCGACGACAAGACGGACCTAAAGTGGGACCCCAAGTCAGAAACCGGGGTCTGAACCACATGGTATGAAGGGTATGAAGCCCTTGGCGCGTAACCCTTATTAGCCTCTGGGTGTTGGCCCTTAAATGAAATCCCCTGGCTCTTAGCCACAGCTGAAAGACGCTCATGTGCAGAAGGCCCAAAGGTATCACCGTGGACACAGCTGCAATGAGGCCTAGATATCTCTGAAAGTGATGAACAGTCACCTTCTGGCCTATCTTGATTTCTTTCAGGGTGTTGAGAATGGATTCGACATGAGCAGGAGACAGCTGTGCCCGCATTGTGACCGAATCCCATCTGACACCTAAATATGGTGTCCTCTGAACAGGAAAGAGAATGCTCTTTGTGGCGTTGAGTCTCAATCATAAAGAATGGAAATTAGCTAGGACAACATCTGGATGTCAAAGCGCTAGTTCTTGAGACTGAGCCAGAATCAGCCAGTCGTCTATGTAATTCAAAATACGGCCCTGTTATAAAGGAGCCAGGACCGCATCCATGCATTTTGTATATAAGCGGGGTAACAGAGCTAGGCCAAATGGAGCGTTGAGTCTCAATCATAAAGAATGGAAATTAGCTAGGACAACATCTGGATGTCAAAGCACTAGTTCTTGAGACTGAGCCAGAATCAGCCAGTCGTCTATGTAATTCAAAATACGGCCCTGTCATAAAGGAGCCAGGACCGCATCCATGCATTTTGTATATAAGCGGGGTAACAGAGCTAGGCCAAATGGAAAGACCCGATACTGGTAAACTTCGCCCCCGAAAGTGAACCTCAGGAACTTCCTGTGCTGTGGCAATATATATTTTTGAATATGAATTTCCTGAGATAGCGGTTCTAGCCGCGAATTTCTAAAATCAGACGCAACACCCTCATCTCTCTTGGGAACCAAGAAGTACCGACTGTAGTGGTTTGACTCTCTGTCTGGGAGGGGAACATGTTCTATGGCCCCTTTGCCCAGCAAAGTCTGTAATTCCTGGGCCAGCAGATGCGCTCGTTCCGGTTTCATGGAAGTGGAGACCACGGTGTTGAAACACGAAGGATGATGTGCAAACTGAATCCTGTAGCCTATGCCTACAGTCCTTTGCACCTTGTAAACCTGGCAGTAGTTTCCACGCTGCCAGCTTCTCTGAAAGGGGCACGAGTTTTAACACTTCGGCTGGATGGAGGGGTGTTAGATGTTCGGTATCCTGAAGTGTGGCAGGAGATGAACGAACACCCAACATTTTGCTCCCCAAAACACCAGTGGTGGTGGGGATTGAACATGTACCTTCTGGGAGTGCCACGGAGGAGACCCTATTCTGTGAAGGAAATCCAGACGCCCCTCCCCGGAGGGAGACACCCCCATGGCTCTGGGCACATGAGCTTCAGGACTTCTTCTTTGCAGAGAGGAAGCTCCTCCAGTTCGGTCTTTTTGAAGCAGATTGAGAAGAGCGGCGAGCCACACCCCAGTCTTTACGAGGGGGTGCGTGGCTGGTCACACTCTCCTTCTGCACCTCACGCTTAATAGGGTCCAGACCTGGTTGGGACCAGGTGGCCAATGGTCCCGACTCTTGAGCACGGCAGGGGAAGAAACCTCCCAAAGGCCTGTTCGTATACTTTCGCCTCCCTGACTTATTCGAATAAGTCAAAATCGATGGCACAAAAACATGCGATGAGTACGGCTTGCTCCATGAAAGAGTTAACTCGTTATAGAGGTCACCAAAGAAGGGGAGAGAGAGAGACGTTGTGGCTCCTCCCCCCGGCCACTCGACAGAAACCTGTCATCTAATTTCGAGCGCTTGGGGGAATCTCGCTTCTGTGGCCAGTCGATCGCATGCGTTATAACTTCCAATAATTCCTCAAATGCTCTGTCAACACTGGAGGAGCGTTGTGAGGAGGCTACTTCCATAGAAGCAAGAGAGGAAGACTCTTTCGCCGGAGCTTGCTTGAGAAGCGAAAGCTAAAACTTCCTGATCCGGAGAGAGCATGAGAGAAAGGGAGAATTCCGTCTCGTGCCCATCTGCCAGATCAACACGCGAGCCCCAGGAATGCGCCACGGCTCATGGTTTCTCTTTAAAGAAAGCAAGCCGCGCACAAAGCACCTTAATAGGGAGAAGATCGCAATACTCACAGTCTCCCTGAAGCCCGAGGCGAGCATGTTCTTCTCCCAAGCACTCAAAACAAAATTCGTGCAGATCACCCTCTGAAAGAGATCTAGCACATGGAGGCACGCATCTCTTAACGAACTACGCCATATCGGTGAAGTAATGCAGTTATTTTTTCTTTTCCTTTCATTATCTGCTCGCACACACACACGCAAACACAAAGCGGTCCTGAAGACAAAAAGATCTGAGGATGTTTCCGTTTCACTCCTATTTATAACCTGCAGGTGCACCTTATTCGGTGACGTCACCTGACTGAGGTTATAAGCAGTATTTATATAAGTAGAATATATAGGTATTCAGCGTTTTTGATATACACAGGCTTCACAACCGGAGAACAAAAAGATGTTCCCTTAGCATTTTCACGCAGCATCGAGTGTAGCTTTTGAAAGGGAACTACCTAACCTTCACCAAACGAAATGACACATAAATATAATACACTACCCTTACTAACCACAAAGTACAGAATTATATACAAATAGAAAACGTATTTACAAACCAAACAACCAAAACTAAACAAGGGCGTATAGAAGATCCTTGGGCCTGACACCAGCCTCCGCCACAGCCAAATCCTCCAGATCGCCTGAGTTTGTTGCAACACCCGCCTTGGGATACTCACAAATAGTGTGCTGTTTGAGCAGCTCAGCTTACAGAAGCTTCTTAATATTGCACTTAGTAGCAATCCATGACACTGAAATCTGCAAGCAACAATAAGTCGTGCTTACGTGCACTACTAAAACTGCTCTAACATCGGGCAAATTGTAAACTGGTCAAAGTTAAATTTTATAGCCATTTCTAAAGAAAAAAAAACACAGCCCTACCACAAAGACATATGCTATCATGATTCACGTCCTGTCTGCATTTTTCCCACGCTGTCACTTTTGACATGTGCCTTTGTTTTTCCTACCTGTCAGGTGTCTCTTCCCACAGTTCTGTTTCCACCCCTCCTGCACACCTGTTTCCTATTCTCCGCTGATTACTCCAGCGATTTAGGCACGCGCTGCATGCTGCTTCAATTGCTGGATTATCTTGCGTATTGTTGCCTCGATTTTCTCGCGTTTTGTTTCATTGCTTTCACGTTGCCAAGTTAGTTTAGTTTTTTGTTTTCTCGTCTCTTGTTTTGGATTGTCGCTTCGCTGTTTGATCTCCCTGCTTTGATATCACGCTTCCTGTTTTTGACCACGGCTTTTGTTTTACGTTTTTTGGATTTTTGCTTCGCTGCATGAGTTCCCGGTTACCGATTTTAACGCTTCCTGTTTTGACCATGGCTCTCGTTTTGCGATTTGGCTTAGACGTGGCTTTGACTGATCTCCCGGTATTGACCTTCGCTTCCGCATTCCTACCTCGCTTCTGTCTACATAGTCAAACGTCATCTGGACTTGGATTCACCTCGTTGCGCTGAGCCCCGAGTGAAGGAAAGCACCGAATGGTCAGACCATAACAAGAATGACCGTAACAAGAATTAAAAGAAAGAGTAAAAAAATAATAATAAAAGGAGATGAGAAAGGTGGCTGTGAGCTTCAAAAGCCGACAAGGCCTAAATAATAAAGAAAAATTCCCTCTACTTAGTTCGAAAGTGAAATACTTATCCTGCACCAAAAGAAAAGACACAGAAATATAATACTCCCCTTACTAACCACAAACCAGGAGAAAACAAAGTGCAAACTAAATGGTGTCGACTCCCTACTAAGCGACTAAGTACAGAATTATGTACAAATATATACAAAATGTATTTACAAACCAAGCATCCAAATCCAAAGAAGGGCGTATACCAAAAGAAAGAAAGGGGTTTCCAAAGAAACCCCATCCTGCTTCCCTCAATGACTATCGACCTGTAGCCCTCACATCAGTGGTGATGAAGTGCTTTGAACGGCTGGTCAGAGACTTCATCATCTCTTCACTACCCAACACTCTGGACCCACTACAGTTTGCATACCGCCCGAACCGCTCCACAGTTGATGCCATCTCTCATCTCCTCCACACAACACTCACTCACCTGGACACTAGAAGGGGGAATTATGTTAAAATGCTTTTCATCGACTACAGCTCAGCATTTAATACAATAATTCCCTCTACACTCACCACCAAGCTGGAGCACCTGGGATTCAGCTCATCTCTGTGTCAGTGGATCTCTAATTTCCTAACTGGGAGAACACAGGCAGTAAGGATGGGTGTACATGTCTCAGCCTCTCTCACTCTCAGCACTGGAGCCCCACAGGGCTGTGTTCTGAGCCCCCTGCTGTACTCTCTGTACACACATGACTGTGCGGCCACTACCAGCTCCACCACCATCATTAAGTTTGCTGACGACACCGTCGTGGTGGGCCTGATCTCGGACAACGACGAGACGGCCTACCTGAAGGAGATTGGAAATCTGGAGAACTGGTGCCAGAGGAACAACCTTCTTCTAAATGTCAGTAAGACAAAGGAGCTGATAGTGGACTTCAGCACTAAGCAGGAGAGGAACTACCAGACCCCCGTCATCAACGAGAGCCCAGTGGAGAGAGTGGACTGCTTCAAGTACCTCGGTGTTCACATCACGCAGGACCTATCATGGTCCTGTCACATCAACACCGTGGTGAAAAAGGCCCGACAGCGTCTCTACCACCTCAGACGCCTGAGAGACTTTAGACTGCCCTCCAAGGTGCTCAGGAACTTTTATTCCTGCACCATAGAGAGCATCCTGACGGGAAACATCGCATCCCGGTTCGGGAACAGCACCATGCAGGACAGACGAGCCCTACAGAGGGTGGTGCGATCAGCTGAGCGCATCATCCGAACTGAGCTCCCTGACCTGCACTCTGTCTACAGCAAGCGGTGCTGGACCAAGGCCAGGAAGATCATGAAGGACCTCAGCCACCCCAGCAATGGACTGTTCTTTCTGTTGCGGTCTGGGAAGCGCTTCTGCTCCCTCAAGGCCAATACAGAGAGACTGAGAAGGAGCTTCTTCCCGCAGGCGATACGGTCTCTCAATCAAACCAATACACTGGACTAAAACACCTCTGCATTTTCTTGCACACACAGAACGGACAATTATGTCAATGCACATTTGCACATATATGCACATTTGCACACTTCAAGGACTTCTTTTCACATCCCCCTCATCTCATTAAAATACTGCCTCAAGTTTTTCACAGACTTAAGTTGTAATATATTATATTATACTTCAGATTTTATATCTATATATTTTTTTTGAAACTTTGCTGGAATCTTGTTTTATAGGTTCCATTTGTAAAAATATTTAAGGTCACGGAGCGGTCGTATAAGCATTTCACTGCATATCGTACTGTGTATGACTGTGTATGTGACAAATAAAATTTGAATTTGAAAGCATAGTCAAAACAAGAAAACGGTCATAAATGCAATAGTCCAACAAATACCAGGTAAACAAAGCGCGGTGAGAAACGTGACAAGGATGTCATACACAATATAATTTTTACAATGGGTCATAGAATAAACAATAAAATCATGGTCTGCAGCATTGTGGTCTGAAAGGGGGTTACCCAATTGATTTCTGGAAATGGCACACTGAAGTGGACGGGATCTGAAACAACAAGGGAAAATACACCCCATCCCACAACCAGCAGAGACAGAAACAAAGCGCAAAATACAAATAAATCCAATATCAGTAATCCAGTATTAAGGCCCAGTAACACCCCCCTCTCTTAAAAGTGAAAATCCCTTTCACAATTATAATCAAGGCGCCAAAGCCTACACAGAGGTATGGCTTTAGGATATCTAGTAGCAGTGCCAACTGGGTTAGGAGAATCCAGAATTAGTCGAGGAAAGAGACCAAGGTGATGCGAGTCATTTTCATTCATTTCAGGAGCATCTATTACAAGAGGCAAGTGAGAAAACATTACCACCTTTTAAAACTGGCAACCAAGGATGAACTACGACTAACAAAGCCAGACAGTATATCACAGCAAAGATAAATCATATGTAACGGAGTTTTCATCAACTTTAATACCCTGAACTAAAACATTGGCACCATAACTGGACTGGTCAGATAAAAGTAAGACACCTTCCCAAAAAAATGACTAAGCGGCTCAGGTGTCTCAGCATACGCAGTGGCTTAGGCTCAGAATCTGTCAGAAAGAGAAACCACTCCATTCAAAATAAAACGGTCAAAATCAGCATCTACTGACGAAAGCGAAACTGAACTTTCAGCAGTGATACATGTACTAAAGCCACACTCTCTGTTCTGTGTTTTCCGCCAGTTCTTAAGTGTTAATGCAGGACAGGTAGCTATGAAATATCAAGATTCATGGCAATGAAAACATTCACGAGACTCACTACCATTCTTAGACGCGCTAAGGGTTAGGGCTATGATTAGTAATATCGCGGCGCTCATCAGCCAAAACGGCAGAATCAGGAAGCGGCGAGACTTTCTGTTCATTTAAATAAACAACAATTTTGTCTAAAATTTTGTCTTTAAACTCTTCTAACAATATCAGTTTTTTTTATTTATCAAAAGTGATGACTTTAATGGCTGCACAACACGTATCAAGGAAAGCGCAAGTCTGGCTGGTGGATTTGGCATGTTTTTTAAACTTGATGAAAAAATGAAAAAAAAAAGAAAAGTGAAAGGAATTTTAAATAAAAGGTGATGAGACCAAAAGTGCGTTTGCTTAGTGAACTGGCAAATCCCCAGAAGGTGGCTGTGAGAAGCTGACAAGGCCTAAATAATAAACCAAATTCCCTCTACTTAGTCCAGAAATGGAAGACCTAACCTGCAAAAGAAAAGACACAGAAATATAACACACAACGCTTACTAAGGAGAAAAGAAAGTCGTCGAATCCCTACTAGCCCACTAAATACAGAAGGGCGTAAACAGGATCATTGGGACTGGCGCCAGCCTCTACCATCATTTGAACTGGTAAAGGGTCTATTTTATTGTTGTACGCTCAAAAAATCCACAAAACAAAATGCCACAAAAATGCCGTTGCAAATTAAAGAAAATAAACGGGGTTTAAGGTTGTTAACCGTTAGGAGTCTGCAGGTGTTTTGTGACCCTGAAGAAGTTCTGACATGTCCTGATATTTGTGTATTTTTCAGTTGACTTATAAACGTATGAGTCAGGTCGAACCCTGAACAGACGTTTGAATAAAATAAGCTTTCAAACGATACCACAATATCCCCTATCTTACACACTCATTTATAGCTTTGTTCAATAAAACAGGGTTTGTAAATGCTAATAATACCTTTCAAAGTTATGTAGAATAAGTAAACATCACATACAGATATAAAACATACTGAATATATGTTTCTAGCATTTTTATCCTACTGGCACCATTACAGATTGCTTAAATAGTGTCTCTGCTGTATTCCTCTTTGTTCTTTGGAAGCCATTTGGAGAACGCATGTGTCCTGGGGTCACTGAGATGTTCAAAGTGTGACTTGTTGGTTCCCCCCCCAACTCGGGGTGAAGCTGTAAAACTGTCCGCTTTGTTTACAGGATCGCCAATTTACACAATGGCTTTAGGTCTAGTTTGAGGCATCTGGCTTTAGTGTAGCTTCAAGCCCAGCAAACTTCCTGTCCCATGCCTGGTTAAGATCCTGCAGCTTAGTTTTACAACCTCTCCTTTATGTTCCCGAATGAGAAGGTTATCGAGATGGCACCATGATGTCTGGAGAAGAGGTTCTGGAATGTGATCGAGTGTTTGCTCTTAGTTAGGGGTCTGCTCGACCCTACATAAGTAAGTGAGTAAGTGCACATATGATACTGTACATTCGTTTCTTTTATTGTGTTATTAGCATGCTGATTGTTTTTGTTTGTTTTTTGTTTGGTTGGTTGGTTTATTTTAATAGTTGTGACACTGAAAATGATCAACCACCTGTTCAAACAAAAAAAGCAAAGGCAGACAAGATCCAGACATTGTCATGGAAAATGCAGACTGATGACCGACTCTGCGATACATGCTAGCACAGGAACCTGGAACACAACTGCTGTCTGCATTTTCACATGAGTCTATTCAAACTCTGTGCCACAACACCAATGCTCAAATATAAATGGACAGACGGCAGCATCACTGAGATGTACAGCTATGTTGGAATTGTATTTTACATGGCCATGGTGGAGTTCTCCTTCATCACAGACTACTGGAGACAGAACAGTACCTTGACAGTACCTTGCTACCGCTTTGTCAAGGAACAGATACCGGACGATTTCTTGGAATGTGCATATAAGCCACCCAGATGCAGTGTCCTATTGACACTATCCATCATGCTTGCAATGTTATCTATCATCCTAGACAAAATGTATCTGTGGACGAGAGAATGGTGTCATTCAAAGCACACACAGGAATGACACAGCACAGGAAATCCAAGCCAACTTCAACAAACAAGCTGTTTGTCCTGACTGATCCTTCATATGGGAACACTATGGCCTTTTCTGTGTACACAGGAAAGAACAAGTTTCCCACAGTTCATGGACCATCATATGATGCTGTGACGTCTCTTTTGGATTGTAAAGTATTAGGCTCAGGGTACCATGTGTACATGGTTAATTTCTACACAAAAGTCCAAAAACTCATAAAATACTTGATTACCATGAAGTTCGGTGCATGTGAGACTTACAGAACTTATGGAACAATTTCAGAAACAGAGCTTAGTGTTTTCTCGGGAAGTAGCACCAAAACGGTCAAGTAGTGACCATGTAACAATTCCAGGAACTGAGTTGACTTCAGATGCCAGAAATTTGCCCACTGCTGGTCACAGGTTATGTGTGCATTGCAAAGCAGTGCATGGCAAGTGGCATGAACACTTTGCCTAGTGTCTGTGGTTGAACAGGAATTGCTTTCCTCTGTCACATACCTGACTGAAAGGGATAATGCAGCTCATTATGCAAGTCTCTGGTGTGTATTACAGCATTATCCATCATCATTCACACCTCCTCGCATATGGCTTTTCTAAACAAAAAGAATCATAGAGCATTTTAATGAATGTATAGTTTTTCCGTGAATGAGTGAGCAGGATGATTATCACCATGATTTTGAAGCAAAAACTCCAGGCTACAAGATCCACTTCACAAAAAGTCTTGTACACAAATATTATGAATGTGTTTTGTGGTCTTATTTCAGTGATTGATTTTTTTTTGTTGTTGTTTTCAAAAATCACACATAACTGTTATTTTCTCCCAAATAAAAACGTATACATACATGCTGCTCACATATTACTGTAGCCCAGTTTGTGCTGAATACAGTGTAATGAGACATTAGTCATTTATATGTTTATAAGTAAATAAAAATGCACAAAAGTCAGGACATGTCAGAACTTCAAAGTGATATTTACTCAAACTGTTTGCATAGAAACAACCTTAACAGTGTGGAGGATGCTCGCGCCCAAGAAGTGAGTGTCCAACCAAGCTCAACAGGATAAACTGGATTTTTTTTTTCAGGATCGTGAGGAAAAGAATAAATGCAGCCCTCATCCACTGTGAGATCTCAGTCATTCAGAGACATTCTTACCCGACGGTACCCGTGATGGACAGCTCTACACTGTAGGACCGAAAGACATTAGCAAGGTACTTAGATAAATGTTATGCTGAAATAGAGCATGAACTTTATACTGCATAATATTGTATATGATTATTTATAATGTAATATATTTTTGCGCATATTACTAAGCGCTTCAGCAAAGAAAAGAGTATTAAGAGTTAAAGTAAATATAGGATGGGGGTTGTTATTGGCTTATACTTCAGATTTTAGAAATTGTATCCGTATCAATATCAGTTCACAAACAGTAAAGATATATAGCATGTGCATACATCCTAGCAAGCAACATTGTATAAATATAATACATAATACAGACACGATAAAATAATATAATTTCCACTGTTAGGCAGGTTTATATGAAGAATGTTTAGCTTTAGGTCTAGAGATTGATTACATCTTTAATTGCAGTTTTTGTACTTTTCATACTTTTCGTAGTTTCACATTATAGGTTTTTTTTTTTTTACATTTGATTTTTTGATCTTTTTTGATTTTTCGTGTGATCTGCGGTGCTGTAAGAGCAGAGTTTACTTTATTGTTTCCGACACTGATGACTGTGTCACTGTTCAATAGCTGCATCTTCACTGTTACTAAAAAGAACATACAGTAACAGTCAGCTGCAGAGACAGCATTCCACATGTTCGTTATTGGACCAGTTACATACTGTTACATGCTTTCTTTTTTTTTTAAGTATTATATTTTTGTCCAAACGTGTCTTTTATGTAATAGTCTTTTACTTAATGTTACTAAAACGTCTCTCCTCCAGGAGTGTCTGTGCCTGAATGCACTTTTCCTCACTAGTTACAGCCCTTTACATTTACAATGAGAAATGAAACGCAGATTTACTCATCTGATAACTAATATAACCATATTTCATGAAGACAGTTCCCAAGTTAACAAGATGATGAGTGAGAGCTTAATTTTGTACCTTTTTGACTATATTTTAGGCAGAAGGATCAGGACACTTAGCTCGTGTGTAGGCTGATAAACTGTGCATGCGCACATCCCCTGTCCCTACAGAATGATTCAGCTCGCTGACTCGCATCATAAATTAATCATTAAAATTAATATGTGGCTAAAAGCCGAACCCACTGTCTCTACATGTGCATGAATAGATGATAAGAGGTGGCAATATGAAACCTGCAGCTGGATTTCACACAGGTGGATCAGTAAAGCTTGAGTTATGCTTCTGCATCAGATCTATGCTGTAGGTTTTGTGTAGAGCCTGTGAAGCCACACACTCTGGATACACACTAGTGTGCACAGATTCACATCAGATGTGCAGGACAGATCTGTGGCGTATTCGACCTGTTGTGCAAAAATCAGGCGAGACAAATCTGGGGAAACATCTGTGCCAGATGTGAGCGAGTGCAGTTTTGCTACTTTGCCTGATTTGAACCAAATGTAATAAAATTAAAGGTTGCGCTGGCACAGCTTTGGCACAGAGTCTCATCAGATGTACAGGAAAGATCTGTGCCGTATTTAGCCCGTTGTGCAAAAATAGGCCGGGCCAAGTCATGTTACCAGATCTGTTATAGATCTTGGGCAACATCTGAGCCAGATCACGACCAAATTAGGTTTGCTGTTAGAGAACAACGTGGTTGATGAATAAAAGAAAATATACATAGTTGTACATTTGTGCAAATTATTATTAATAATAATATAAGAATATCCATGATCCTCACTCAAAGTCCGAATCCCTCCTTTTTTCCTGTCTGTATACTGATCTGATTAATATGTAGTTTCTGTTCCATAACTGCTTTTTCTAATGTTTGCTTATGGTGATGTGGAAGGGCAACTGTCTTCACAGTTTGTTGGCAGTATAACAGAAGCCTCCTCTGATTGTTAAATCCTTCATTGTTTTTTTTTTTTTTTTTTTAAAGAAAGCCATCTCCGCCCTTTCTTCCCCTGGCAATCTGACCAATCACAGTTTGTCAACGCTATGAAGATAGCATTTTATGTTTGAGTAATCTTTCGATTTTTCTTTTAGAAAGGGAAGCCAACTTAGCCTGACTTCACTTTGGACATGACGGTGAAAGTGTAATTCTGCCACACATTCACAACAGTAGTCAGCAACAACAAAGTGGAGACTATTACTGAAACAAAAAAAAAAACAAAAAAAAAAACACTTTTAAACAATTTTTTATAACAAAAAATTAAATGTATATTCTGAAAAACTGGGGAAGCCTGGCTTCCCTTGGCTTCCAGGAGAAGACACCATAGTCTCTCACACTCTTCGCTCTTCCTCATCAAGACTGCTCTTTACACCCCCTTCCTGTCAGACCACCATGGAATTCTGAATGGCAACCATGTGTGAAAAGAAAGACAGCTATGAATATATAATAAATAAATATAATGTATTATTATTATATATTTTTTAATGAGCAGCTCTTTTTCCCACAGCTAGAGAAGGACGTGGGGTGCAGGATCATACTCTGGTTAAGACACGGATGCACACTCACAGAGCAGGACAGAGACAGTAGCAGTGTGTAACAGAACTCAGGACTCAAGATTGAACTCAGGATGAAGATCCTCCTCATCTTCACCCTCTGTCTGATCTCAGGTAAAGAAATGCACGTCAGAATAATCCTCACTCTCAGCAGCAGTGTTACATGAAGGAAGGTTTCGCTCAGATGGATGTTTGGTGTTTTGTTAGATGGAGGAGATTCCAAGGCAGTAACAGGTAATAAAGGAGAGACAGTAATTATCAAGTGCAAGTATGATAAAGAATACAAACAAAACAAGAAATATTTCTGTAAGGATTCACCACTAGGCTGTTCTGACCAAATAAGAACAAATGCTAAAGACGAGTGGAAAAATAGAGGAAGATTCTCACTGTATGATGACACCAAATCAGCAGAGCTCAGGGTGTGGATCGAACACCTCACTGTAGAAGACGATGCACTATATTACTGTGGAGTTGATAGGAGTGACGAGGAAGACATTTTCTCACCAGTGCATCTGAAGGTACAGTAATCTGAAGGTGAGTTTCCAACTATTGCATTCTGTTTATAATAAATAATGAATAAATAATAAATAAATGTGGAAAATACACAAGTAACTGTACATTATTACTACATCACCTTATGTAATTAATGTGTTAAGAGACTTTTCGTCTTTTTCATTTAAACCTTTTCTCCACTTAAAAAAATCCAAGGGTAATCTTTTCTTCCCCTTTGTGTGAGGTTAAGAAAGCAATGATACTGCTGTGCGTTATACATTCAATACGCAACTATTTTAGAAAATCTAAAGAAGATGTCAAGCTAAACAATTTCAGAAATCAACAAATAATCATCTTTGCACAATGACATAAGTCTTAGTTGATCAGCATATAATGCAGTTCTTGCTGAGAGAGGAAATAACCCTTGTTTATTTATTTATTTATTTATTTATTTTGAAACAAAATGTACAAAAATGAAAATAAACATCAAGGTAATGTGTTTCGATTTCCCTCATGTCCAAAGTCATTAATCTATTTAGTAACTGTTTTGAGCTTGTTTTAAAGGGCCCTTGGTCTCTAGAGAAGTGAGTGCACATGCAGGGGGAGGAGTCAACATCAAATGCAGATACGAATGATATGAATGAATAATTTAAATACGAACGTAAATCTGTCTGTAAGATCAGAGAACATCAGCTGTGTTTCAATCCAGGGAAAACCAAACTAAACAGTGAAAGGTCACATGATGGCAGATTCTCAAAGAAGTGCAGGATTCTTCAGTGTGTTTATCAGAGAGTTGATTCTGAAGGACACTGGAACGTACGCGTGTGCTGTTGACGCGTTTGATGAAATAGAGATTTACACTGTAGTGAAGCTGAATGTGAGAAACGGCGAGAAGATATTATTGTGTTTAAGCAGAAGAAACATCTCTCATATTTACATGTACATTTAATTTGGTATAGAGGATTTACTGGAAGGCTGAATCCCATAACTTTCTAAGAAAAGTCTCCGCCCCCTGCTTTAGTTTTCATAACACGCTGTATGTTGATCGAAGTAGGCGTGGCGGATCATCAAACACTAGCGGTTCACTAAGGTACTGCAGCGCGAGACCATTTAGTGCTTTATTCGTCAGTGGTAGTATTTTTTAACTCTATGCACTACATCAATATTAGTATAACTGTCTAAATGTCTAGAGGACACATACACACGTATACATTGATCTGATTGTTTGTGACTTGCTGTGAGTTTGTAGAGACACTATAAACTGCATTGTGTTGTATCTGTTCCATCATGTCATGTACTACATTTGACTAACAACTTAATGTCGTTTATTATTTTATTTTTTTTGGCAAACATACACTACTTTAGATCCAACATAGCCTTCATCATCATCATCATCATCATCATCATTTGAGCTTATATCAGCTGCTGAATGAACAGCATTTAATGTAGGTTAAATTTTTCTCTTCCAGGATTTCGAGCTTCCACTGTGATCCCTGTGTCTGTGACTCTGGCGCTGCTTCTGATTGGAGTCGTTTTCCTCATTGTGGTTTTGCAGAAGAGACGCAGGATGTAAGGTCAAGTCTGTTACAGTAAATATTACAATACAATCTGTAAAGAAAATCTATTTACTTATTTACTACACGGTTTGCCAGGTAATCATGTCTGTCATGAACTTCCAAAGATTCTACATTAATTCAATGTAGTCGAATTACGCAGCAATAAAAACATTTTCTGTCAATACCAGAACAACCTAATGTTACAGATCTAAAGATTCATGATTAGGAAGAAAGAGATCTCTATGATACAGGAAGTCATGTTAATTCATGTGATTCATTTATAATCTATAATCAGGTTTCTAAGTATCACCGTCATTCTCTCCATCCACGCATCCCCATCTGTGTTTTCCTCTTCAGTAACTGCATCCTGGTCAGCTTTGCAGTGCTTTGGTTTTTAAATATGATTAATGATTTTAGCTCTATTCATCTTTGTATTTTCTTTGCATTCTCCATGTATGTATTGTATATATGGAGTGTGTTATAAATTGCACGTATATGAAGGCTATGGTATGTGAACCACTGCAAGAAAGTGAACATGTACTTTCTGTTTGGTGTGTATGGAAATGTGTGTAAAATTGTACTCAGTATTAAATAGTTAAATTGCTAAATACTTACATATTCTCTTTACACAGAATTAGTAGTGAAAAAGCGAGTGAAGACATTTTAGTTATATTAACAGCAAACTCAAAATTAACTTGAAACACTCACTTCACTTTTCACTTTTTTGTTTACATGATTATCATCTTACTTTCTCTTATAGTGACCACACTCATTATTACTGATCAGTGTCTTATATCAGACATCCTCATGCTCTGTTTTACTGGATAAAGAGTTATTCTGTCATTTTTGCTTATTCATTTAAAGGGGCACTGGGATTTTTGGCATTTTTATTATTACTTTTTTTTTTTTTTTTTTTTTTTTTTATTAATTAGCCACTGTTGAATTTTGATATTATCAGCAGGAAGTAATAAAAATAAACTTTAAAACATTTCCAAGCGCATAGTGTTGTTTATAAGCAGTAGGTTCTCATCTCGTGTCAGTTCTTGAACCAATATTTTATGTACTGTACATACAGTTGGGGCGAAAAACTCTGAGACAACATTGCCTGACTGCTGTTTCACCTTCCTGTTTCACCAACTGCTTAAATAAAATAAACACATGGTTTTCCTGTAATTGTCTCAAACTTAGCATTAATAAGACTGAATAAGATCTTCTCATAGGGTCAGAATCCACCGTATCCAAGTCCAACAGTTTCTCACTCTGCATCGATGGTTGCTCAGTTTCTACCTCTCCTCCGGTCAGGAACCTCGGGGCACAGTTCTTGATGGCACTTTGTCCTTCGAGGCCAATATAAACAATATCTGCAGATCATGTTACCTCCAACTACGCAACATCTCTCGTTTCTCACCCCACACACTGCTGCCACATTGGTGGCCTCCCGTAAAACTTCTACCACGAAAGCTCCTGCATAAACTTCAAAACTCTGCTGCATGTATCATAATCCAAATACATTTAATTGATCACATGAACCCCAGCCTTCAATAACTCTACTGGCTCCCCATTAAATGCCGTATAGAGTTAAAAATTATCGTCCATTTGAAGCACTTCATATTCTCGCTCCCCCTTACTTATCAGAGCTGGTTCAGTTCTACTCCCCCTCTCGCACTCGTCACACGTCTTCATGGGCTCCTGGTTACATCCTTCCCACTTGACCATCATGGGGTCTCGAGTCTTCAGCTGTACTGCTCTGTAATTCTGTCCCCAGAAAAGTGTGACATAGATTCTCCAACCAAATTCACGTCTCACCTTAAGACCCAAATCCCTCAAATCTCCTTTTGATTCGTCATATGTTTTGAAGTGACTTGAATTATGAACATCTCATACTACTCAACATTATCTTTATTAATGTTATCTTGTTTTATCTTTAATCTGGAAGGCGACTTTGGCTGACCAGAAAGGCACCTATATAAACAATATGCATTATTATTATTATTATTAGTAGTAGTAGTAGTAGTAGTATTATAATAAAAAATCTGTTAAAGAAATTGGAACCTATGTAAGAGAGGATAAGTTATCCATGTATGATAACAGTGAAAGGCTCTGAAGCTGAAAAGACTGAAGCAAGTGTGACCGGCCTGTGCCATTCTCTGTGTTGTGTCATGTATTAAGTGAGACCGGATAAAAAAAAAAAATTCCACAAGGCACTTTTTTATTCCGAATAAATAAAAAACAAATGAATAAAAGAAAAACTTCCTTTCGTGGCCTTCATCAGCAACATTTGCTTATAATGACCTCTCTCCAGCTGCTCTTATCGCAAAACTGAGCTCATATCATCATTTTCATACAAACTGCATATAATAAAAGCAACAGTACTTCACATTTTTTCTCAATATAGAACAATGAAACAATATTAAAAACAACAATATTAACAAAAACAATATTAACAAGCCAAGTTGTTTTAACTGCAGCGTTCCTCCCTATGGGCTCCTCTAACGTTGAGCTTCCTACTGCGGGATCTACTGTATGCGTGCAGGATCTTTGGGCCTGACGACACCCTCCACTGCAGCCAAATCCTTCGGATCACCTGAGTGTGTTGCCACACCCGCTTTGGTATGCTCACAAATCATGAGCTGTTCAAACAGCTCACAGAAGTGAATTCGCAAATCCCCAAAATGTGGCTGTGAGCTTCAGATGCCGACAAAGTGAAAATAATGAACAAAATTCCCTCCACCTAGTCTTGAAGTGAAATGTCCTAATCTGCACCAAAAGAAAAGACACAGAAATATAACACACTACCTTTACTCCCTTATTAACCACAAACCAGGAGAAAACTAAATACAAACAAAATGGCATCGGCTTCCTACTACGCCACTAAGTAGATAATTGTATACAAAAACCCAAAACCAAAGAAGGGCGTATACAGGATCCTTGGGCCTGGCGCCAGCCTCCGCCAAAGCCAAGGCCTCCGGATCACCTGAAGGTGTGGCAGCATTTGCACTTAGTGGCTACCCGTGACACTGAAAACTTATAGAAACCTGCAAGCATCAATAAGTCGTGCTTAAGGCACCGCTCAAACTGCTGTAACATGGGGCAAATTGCAAACTGGTCAAGGTTCAATTTTGTAGACATTTCTAAGGGGGAATAAAACACACCCCTACCACAGAGACATATGGCACCAGACAAACACACAAGCGCACTGAAAGAAATGGGACAGAGTGAAGGAAAGCACTGGATGAGACCCCAAAGTTCGGCCCGTAAAAGGAATGAAAAGGAAAATACTGTACAATACACTACCCTTACTGCCTTATTATACACAAAACAGGAAAAAACTAAGTACAAAAAAATGGTGTCCACTCCCTACTATGCCACTAAGTAAAGAATTATGTACAAATATACAGTATGGTCAAGGATATATTTTGTAGCCATTTCTAAGGGGAAAAAAACCACACCCCTATCACAGAGACATGTGGCACCAGACAAACACACAAGCACAGTGAAAGAAATGGGACTATGCTTTGGTATACACTTTACTTTGGTTGATTGGTTTGTAAATACGTTTTGCAAACCAAGCAACCAAAGTAAAGCGTATACCAAAGCATAGTCAAAACAAGAAAAAGATCGTACATGGAATCGAACAAATACCAGGCAGTCATCAAAACGGGGAAATCAGAGTGTAGTGAGAAACGTAGCAAGTTGGTCATACACAGTATAATTTTTACACTCGGTCATAGAATAAAAGTGTCAAAAGCAGCATTGCGAACTGAACTTTCAGTGTGCTGAGGTGATACATGACCTAAAGCCATACTCTCAGTGTTCTGTGCTTTCTGTCAGTCCTTACGTGTTAATGTGGGACAGGTGGCGATGAAATGTCCAGATTCATGGCAATAAAAACATTCACGAGACTCACTACCATTCTTGTTCGAGCGCCAATGTTTGGAACTCTGGCTGCCGAGCTTTACACTGCTGCCAACCTAACTCCAAGTCAAGTTGTTTTAACTGCAGCGCGAGTATGGACTCCTCTAATGGTGAGCTTCCTACCTCAGGATCTATGTGGAGGTAGGACCTGGCGGCAGCCTCCACCGCTACCACATCCTCTGGATCACCTGAGTGTGTTGCATCACCCGCCTCGGGATGCTCACATAATAATGATCAGTTCAAACAGCTCAGCATGCAGCAGGCGTACAGAAGTGAATTAGCAACTCCCCAAAATGTGGCTGTGAGCTTCTGAAGCCGACAAGACCAAAATAATAAAGACACAGAAATACAATTACTCTCTTATTGTCCACAAAGCAGGAGAAAACAAAGTACAAACAAAATGGCGTCGGCTTCCTATTAAGCCACCAAGTACAGAATTATATACAAATACAAAACATAAAACCAAACAACCAAAACCAAAGAAGGGCGTTTACGGGATCCTTGAGCCTGGCGTAAGTCCCCAAAAGTCGGACAGTTACCGGAATGAAAAGGAAAAAACGATTGAAAAACAAATAAAAGTTTGTGAGATCAGTTGGGCGTTTGCTTAGTGAATTGGCAAATTTGGTGGTTATGAGCTTCAGGAGCTGCCAAGGCGAAAATAATGAACACAATTCCCTCTACCTAATCCCAAAGTGAAATACCTGACCTGCACCAAAGGAAAAGACACAGAAATACATTACACTACACTTACTCACTTATTAACCACAAACCAGGAAAAAACTAAGTACAAACAAAATGGTGCCGTGTCCCTACCATGCACTATGTATTATGTAGAAATATATACAAAAGTAATTACAAACCAATCAACCAAAACCAAAGAAGGGCGTATACCAAGGCGTAGTCAAAACAAGCAAATGGTCATACACGGACTCTAACAAATACCAGGGAATCACCAAAGGGGGGGAATCAAAGCGCAGTGAGAAACATAGCGCTGAAGTGAGCAGACCTGAAACAACAGAGGAAGACACAACCCATCCCACAACCAGAAACAGAAACAAAGTGCACATAGAGACACAAGAAGTACAAAATCGAAAAATAAATCCAATACTGTAATTCGCGCTTCCTTAAAAGTGAACATTCCGTTAACAATTATACTGTAACCAAACTTTTATCCTACACAGAGGTATGGCTTTAGGATATCTACAGTAGTACCAGCGCCAACAGGGTTAGCAGGGACCCAATTCTTTAGAAATTAGTGTACACCTCACTTTCCCTTTTTCTGAGGTTAATGAGCACCAAAGCAATGTGTTATTGACATAAAAGCCCCCAAAGTTCAGACTGTAACAGGAATGAAAAGAAAAAAAGAGGAGTGGAAAAAAATGTAAGTAAAAGGTGATAAGACCAATAGTGCGTTCGCTTAGTGAACTGGAAAATCCCCAGAAGGTGGCTGTGAACTTCCGAAGCTGACAAGGCCTAAATAATAAACAAAATCCCCTCTACGTAGTCCAGAAGTGAAATACTTAACCTGCACCAAACGAAAAGACACAGAAATATCACACACTCCCCTTACTAACCACAAACCAGGAGAAACCAAAGTACTAACAAAATGGCGTCGACTCCCTACTAGCCCACTAAATACAGAATTATGAACAAATATATACAAAACGTATTTACATACCAAACAGCCAAAACCAAAGAAGGGCGTATACCAAAACCTAACCATGAAAAGAACTTACAATGCTCCATCATTTTGGATCATACACATACTGTAAGTGTAGCGCATCATTTTAATCGATAAAGGGTCTATTTTATTGATGTGCACTCACAAAATCCACAAAACATTGTGCCTTTGTAAATTAAAGAAAATAAACGGGGTTTAAGGTTGTTAACCTTTAGGAGTCTGCAGGTGTTTTGTGACCCTGAAGAAGTTCTGACATGTCCTGATATTTGCGGATTTTTCAGTTGACTTATAAACATATGAGTCAGGTCGAACCCTGAACAGACGATCGTGTTCGGATGTGCCGCTCTTCCTGCCGTTCTCTTTGTCTGCATCTGGGTGGCTCATGTGCAAATACTAAGTAAGCAAGTAAGTGGACATATGATACTGTACATTCGTTTCTTTTATTGTGTTATCAACATGTTCGTTTTTTTTTTTAAATAGTTGCGATAGAGAAAGTGATCCGCCACCTGTCCGGGGGGGAAAAAAAGCAAAGGCAAAGAAGCAGACAAGATCCAGACAATGTCATGGAAAATGCAGACTGATGATGATGACAAGGTTCCGTAGACTCTGAGGTTCCTGCCCGCACAGGAATCTCGACCACAACTGCTGTCTGCTAACTCACATTCTCCCATTAGTCGACTCTGTGCCACAACACCAATGCTCAGGTTATGCAAATATAAATAGACAGACGGTAGCATCACCGAGTTGTACTGCTACACTGGAATTGTATTTTACATGGCCATGGTGGAGTTCTCCTTCATCACAGACTACTGGAGACACAACAGTATTTTGACAGTTCCTTTTCCTTCTACCGCTTTGTCAAGGGACAGATATCGGACAATTTCTTGGAATGTGCATATGAGCCACCCAGATGCAGTGTCCTATTGACACTATCCGTCACGCTTGCAAAGCTCTCTATCATCCTAGACAAAATTTATCTGTAGACAAGAGAATGGTGGCATTCGAAGCACACACAGGAATGACATGCATGAAATCCAAACTAACTTCAAGTTGTTTGTCCTGGCCAATTCTTCATACAGTATGGGAACACTATGGCCTTTTCTGTGTACATAGGAAATAAGTTTCCCACAGTTCATGGACCATCATATGATGCTGTGACGACTCTTTTGGATTGTAAAGTATTAGGCTCAGGGTACCATGTGTACATGGACAATTTCTACACAAGTCCAAAAATCATAAAAGACTTGCTTACCATGAAATTTGGTGCATGTGGGTCTTACAGAGTTTATGGAACAACTTTAGAAAAAGAGCTTTGTGGTGTCTCACGGGAAGTAGACCATGTAGTGACCATGTACCAGTTCCAGGAGCTGAGTTGACCTTCGATGCCAGAGATTTGGCCACTGCTGGTCACAGGTTATGTGCGCATTGCAAAGCAGTGCATGGCAAGCAGAAAAAAGAAAAAAAGAAAAAAAAAACACCTTGTCTAGTGTTTAACAGTTTTATTTATCTTGAACTGTTCCTGACATTTTGCAAGTGAATCTTGAGATATTCTAAATGAACTACAAACAAAGAAATGTGTTTTTGCCCTCAAATTATTTTCTTGTAGCACTTTCCTCTGTCACGTACCTGACTGAAAGGACTAATACAGCTCATTATGCGAGTCCTTGTCTTCTCTGGTGTGTATTACAGCATTATCCATGATCATTCACACCTCCTCGCATATGGCTTTTCTAAACAAAAAGAATCTTAGAGCATTTTAATGAATGTATAGTTGTTTTTCTCTGTGAATGAGTGAGCAGGATGATTATCACATGATTTTGAAGCAAAAACTCCAGGCTACAAGATCCACTTCACAAAAAGTCTTGTACACAAATGTTTTGAATGTGTTTTGTGGTCTTATTTCAGTGATTGATTTTTTTGTTGTTGTTTTGAAAAATCATGCATAACTGTTATTTTCTCCAAAACACAAACTCATACATACTGTCACGAACTAGGGTGTGATACGAAACATTCGGGCTGTTGTTCTTGCCATGGGCTCAAGAGGGCAGGTACAGAGGAGATGTTTTAAACATAAAATGTTCTTTATTTAACAAAACAAGCTAGACTTCAAAACTTAAACCAAACTCAGGCTCTTTAAACAAAAAACACACAAGCTCTTTACACCGAGCGGACACCGAATACCCGACATATGACACAAACATACAGTCTCTATTTACCTTACTGACATACAGGCTCTTCTAAGCCTAACCTGCTAGATGCTCCATGCCAATCTCTTAACCTCTCGCTCCGAAGAGCGACCCACACTCGCACCCCGGCTCCGAAGAGCGAAACACACTCACTTGGGGCATACACAAGTTAAGCATCAACTGGCTTAGAGCATAGAACAGGTCAGAGCCTACGCAAGTTAGCACATACACTAGGCATACTCTAGATTTAGAACATACAAGTTAGAGCATACACTAGCTAGGTTCAAGCATACACTAGGTTAGAGCATACCCTGGGTTTAGAACATACAAGTTAGAGCATACACTAGATGAGAACATATACAGGTACTTGATTAGAACATACCCTAGCTTAGCGCATACACAGATTTTAAAGCACACTCACTAGCCAGGAGCATATACAGGTTTTAGAGCACACATACTACTCAAAGGACTAACTAACAGAAACACTCACCAAGTTACACACACTACCACAGAGAGCCTTCACAACACAAAACCAAACTAAAATATAACCCAAACAAACCAAAATCAAGAAGATACCAAACAAAGACATGCCCACTTGACATCTTTAATGACCGACTCAGTTTCCCAGAACAGCCAGCTATTTATAACTACTCTAATGAGCTGCCTCGGTTCAGGTGAGCTCCGTCATCACCTGACCGAGGTGCCTTCTGGGAAACTGAGTCGACTAACAAAAACTACACAAACAGAAAAACATACAGTGCCCTCTCCTGGTAGTCCCTTACACATACATGCTGCTCACATATTACTGTAGCCCAGTTTGTGCTGAATACAGTGTAATTAGACATTAGTCATTTATATGTTTATAAGTAACTAAAAAATACACAAAAGTCAGGGCATGTCAGAACTTCTGCAAGACCCCAAAACACCTGCAGACTTATTTTGTTTAAGTAATGCAATAAAACTCCTTTTTAGGTAATATTTACTCAAACTGTTTGCATAGAAACAACTTTTGGGTTAACAGTGTGGAGGATGCTCGCGCCCAAGAAGTGAGTGTCCAACCAAGCCCAACAAGATAAACTAGATTTATTTTTTTCAGGATTGTGAGGAAAAGAATAAATGCAGCCCTCATCCACTGTGAGATCTCAGTCATTCAGAGACATTCTTACCCGACGGTACCCGTGATGGACAGCTCTACACTGTAGGACCGAAAGACATTTGCAAGGTCCTTAGATAAATGTTATGCTGAAATGAAGAAACTTTATACTGCATAATATTGTATATGATTATTTATAATGTAATATATTTTTGTGCATATTACTAAGCGCTTCAGCAAAGAAAAGAGTATTAAGAGTTAAAGTAAATATAGGATGGGGGTTGTTATTGGCTTATACTTGAGATTTTAGAAATTGTATCCGTATCAATATCAGTTTTTTTTTCCTGTCTTTAATGTTCACAAACAGTAAAGATATATAACATGTTCATACATCAGAGCAAGCATCGCTGTATAAATAGAATACATAGTGCAGACACGTTAAAGATTATATGATGAACGTTTAGTTTTAGGTCTAGAGACTGATTTCATCTTTAAATTGCAGTTTTCGTGATTTTCGTAGTTTCACATTTCAGGTTTTTATTACATTTGCTGTTGTCAAAGTAACTGAAAAGTAAAAATTACATATATAATTTTTACATGTATTATTCAAATGTAATCAAATTACAATTTTAAAGTAGTGATTAGTAATTTGTAGTAGATTACTTTTGTTGAGTAACTTCCCCAACACTGGTGAAGAAATAATTAAAGCAAAGCTCTCCCCTGCTCTTACCTCTAAAGATAAAATGTGAGTGGAGGCAATTTGTGAACGCCTCAGTGCCAGCAGTCAGTCTTCCACACGTCCCCCTGAGGAGTGTGAAACACGGGGATACACTGTGTTAATGAAGCGATGAAGCGCTGCTTATAACAGGAATCGAAAATAAACAGTTGAAATTGAAATAATGAAATCTAGGTACAGTATATAAACTGTATATACGGTATAAGTAGAATTATCTTAATGTGTTGGCCATGAATGATGCGACTCCATGAATACAGGTTTGTTTTTTGTTAATTTCACACTGCATGTTGGGAAATGTATGAATCTGCGTGTGATCTGCGGTGCTGTAAGAGCAGAGTTTACTTTATTGTTTCCGACACTGATGACTGTGTCGCTGTTCAATAGCTGCATCTTCACTGTTTCTAAAAAGAACATACAGTAACAGTCAGCTGCAGAGACAGCATTCCACATGTTCGTTATTGGACCAGTTACATACTGTTACATGCTTTCTTTTTTTTTTTTAAGTATTATATTTTTGTCCAAACGTGTCTTTTATGTAATAGTCTTTTACTTAATGTTACTAAAACGTCTCTCCTCCAGGAGTGTCTGTGCCTGAATGCACTTTTCCTCACTAGTTACAGCCCTTTACATTTACAATGAGAAATGAAACGCAGATTTACTCATCTGATAACTAATATAACCATATTTCATGAAGACAGTTCCCATGTTAACAAGATGATGAGTGAGAGCTTAATTTTGTACCTTTTTGACTATATTTTAGGCAGAAGGATCAGGACACTTAGCTCGTGTGTAGGCTGATAAACTGTGCATGCGCACATCCCCTGTCCCTACAGAATGATTCAGCTCGCTGACTCGCATCATAAATTAATCATTAAAATTAATATGTGGCTAAAAGCCGAACCCACTGTCTCTACATGTGCATGAATAGATGATAAGAGGTGGCAATATGAAACCTGCAGCTGGATTTCACACAGGCGGATCAGTAAAGCTTGAGTTATGCTTCTGCATCAGATCTATGCTGTAGGTTTTGTGTAGAGCCTGTGAAGCCACACACTCTGGATACACACTAGTGTGCACAGATTCACATCAGATGTGCAGGACAGATCTGTGGCGTATTCGACCTGTTGTGCAAAAATCAGGCGAGACAAATCTGGGGAAACATCTGTGCCAGATGTGAGCGAGTGCAGTTTTGCTACTTTGCCTGATTTGAACCAAATGTAATAAAATTAAAGGTTGCGCTGGCACAGCTTTGGCACAGAGTCTCATCAGATGTACAGGAAAGATCTGTGCCGTATTTAGCCCGTTGTGCAAAAATAGGCCGGGCCAAGTCATGTTACCAGATCTGTTATAGATCTTGGGAAACGTCTGAGCCAGATCTGGACCAAAGTAGGTTTACTGTCAGAGAACAACGTGGTTGATGAATAGAAGAAAATACACATATTTGTACACATGTATTAATAAACATTATTATTATTATTATTATTATTATTATTATTATTATTATTATTATTAAAAAGAGTAAAAATAATAATAGTAATTTTAAAAAGCAACAACTAGTGGGGCCAAACAAAAGGGAATCTGGATCAACTCAGCCTGACTTCACTTTGGACATGATGGTGAAAGTGCAATTCCATGTTCTGTCACACATTCACAACATAACATGGGGGGGCGCTGGACGGTAGTCAGCAACAGCAAAGTGGATATTATTACCGAAACAAAACAAAACACCTTTAAACAAAGTGTTGTTTTTATAACAAAAAATTAAATGTATATTCTGAAAAACTGGGGAAGCCTGGCTTCCCTTGGCTTCCAGGAGAAGACACCATAGTCTCTCACACTCTTCGCTCTTCCTCATCAAGACTCCTCTTTACACCCCCTTCCTGTCAGACCACCATGGAATTCTGAATGGCGACCATGTGTGAAAAGAAAGAGACTTATAAATATATATAATAATTAATAATTAATATTGCTCGGTTTCTGATTAAACATTTATTAAAAATCTTTGCTCGGTTTGCGGAACACTCGTAAACCACGTTACTCACAATCCGAGGTTCCACTGTATTGTGTTTAAGCAGAAGAAACATCTCTCATAAATAAATAAATAAAATGTATTATTATTATAATCTTTTGTATCATGCATATGTATTTCACACCCATATTTATCACATACATTCGCTGAGCAGCTCTTTTTCCCACAGCTAGAGAAGGACGTGGGGTGCAGGATCATACTCTGGTTAAGACATGGATGCACACTCACAGAGCAGGACAGAGACAGTAGCAGTGTGTAACAGAACTCAGGACTCAAGATTGAACTCAGGATGAAGATCCTCCTCATCTTCACCCTCTGTCTGATCTCAGGTAAAGAAATGCACTTCAGAATAATCCTCACTCTCAGCAGCAGTGTTACATGAAGGAACTTGTTTTGCTCAGATGGATGTTTGGTGTTTTGTTAGATGGAGGAGATTCCAAGGAAGTAGCAGGTAATTCAGGAGAAACTCTAATGGTCAAGTGCAAGTATGATAAAGAATACAAACAAAACAAGAAATATTTCTGTAAGGATTCACCACTAGGCTGTTCTGACCAAATAAGAACAAATGCTAAAGACGAGTGGAAAAATAGAGGAAGATTCTCACTGTATGATGACACCAAATCAGCAGAGCTCAGGGTGATGATCGAACACATCACTGTAGAGGACACTGGGAATTATTACTGTGGAGTTGATGGGAGGAACGAGAAAGACCTTTACACACCAGTGCATCTGACAATAATCTGAAGGTGAGTTTCCAACTATTGCATTCTGTTTATCTCCCCAAAATAATAAATAAATGTGGAAAATACACAAGTAACTGTACATTATTACTACGTTACCTTATGTAATTAATGTGTTAAGAGACTTTTCCTCTTTATGTTTTCATTTAAACCTAAATGAAAAAAATCCAAGGGTAATCTTTTCTTCCCCTTTGTGTGAGGTTAAGAAAGCAATGATACTGCTGTGCGTTATACATTCAATACGCAACTATTTTAGAAAATCTAAAGAACATGTCAAGCTAAATAATTTCAGAAATCAACAAATAATCATCTTTGCACAATGACATAAGTCTTAGTTGATCAGCATATAATACAGTTCCTGCTGAGAGAGAAAATAACCCTTGTTTTTTTTTGTTTGTTTGTTTGTATGTTTTTAAACAAAATGTACAAAAATGAAAATAAACATCAAGGTAATGTGTTTCGATTTCCCTCATGTCCAAAGTCATTAATCTATTTAGTAACTGTTTTGAGCTTGTTTTAAAGGGCCCTTGGTCTCTAGAGAAGTGAGTGCACATGCAGGGGGAGGAGTCAACATCAAATGCAGATACGAATGATATGAATGAATAATTTAAATACGAACGTAAATCTGTCTGTAAGATCAGAGAACATCAGCTGTGTTTCAATCCAGGGAAAACCAAACTAAACAGTGAAAGGTCACATGATGGCAGATTCTCAAAGAAGTGCAGGATTCTTCAGTGTGTTTATCAGAGTTGATTCTGAAGGACACTGGAAGATACGCGTGTGCTGTTGATGTGTTTGATGAAATAGAGATTTACACTGTAGTGAAGCTGAATGTGAGAAAAGGTGAGAAGATATTACAGTGGAACCTTGGATTACGAGCATAATTCGTTCCGGAAGTGGGCTCGTGTTCCAAAACACTCATAAACCAAATCATCATTTCCCATAAGAAATAATTAAAACTCAAATTATACGGTCCACAGCCCCAAAAATAAATACATAAAAATAATTAATACATTAATAATTAATAATTAATATTGCTCGGTTTCTGATTAAACATTTATTAAAAATCTTTGCTCGGTTTGCGGAACACTCGTATACCACGTTACTCACAATCCGAGGTTCCACTGTATTGTGTTTAAGCAGAAGAAACATCTCTCATATTTACATGTACATTTAATTTGGTATAGAGGATTTACTGGAAGGCTGAATCCCATAACTTTCTAAGAAAAGTCTCCGCCCCCTGCTTTAGTTTTCATAACACGCTGTATGTTGATCGAAGTAGGCGTGGCGGATCATCAAACACTAGCGGTTCATTAAGGTACTGCGGCGCGAGACCATTTAGTGCTTTATACATCAACAGTTGTATTTTTAACTGTATTCACTACATCAATATTAGTATAACTGTCACATACACACATATAAGTTGATCTTATTGGTTGTGACTTGCTGTGAGTTTGTATAGACACTGTAAACTGCATTGTGTTCTATCTGTACCGTTATGTCATGTACTACAAACATACACTGCTTTAATCCAACATAGCCTTCATCATCATCATCATCATCATTTGAGCTTATATCAGCTTCTCCTCCAGCAGGTGATTCTGCTCAGAATCAGATGAATCTGATCTCTTATGAATAAACAGCATGTGGGTTAAAGTGAGTGGTATTTTTCTCTTCCAGGATTTCGAGCTTCCACTGTGATCCCTGTGTCTGTGACTCTGGCGCTGCTTCTGATTCGAGTCATTTTCCTCATTGCGGTTTTGCAGAAGAGACACAGGATGCAAGGTCAAGTCTATTACAGTAAATATTACAATACAATCTGTAAAGAAAATCTATTTACTTATTTACTACACGGTTTGCCACGTAATCATGTCTGTCATGAACTTCCAAAGATTACTGTAATCTACCTACCTACAATCTGATGCTTCTCAAATAATTTATGCCAACATAATGTAGTTGAATTACGCAGCAATACGTTCCTGCGATACGCTCCATCCACGCATCCCCATCTGTGTTTTCCTCTTCAGTAACTGAATCCTGGTCAGCTTTGCAGTGCTTTGGTTTTTAAATATGATTAATGATTTTAGCTCTATTCATCTTTGTATTCTCCATGTATGTATTGTATGTAGAATATGGAGTGTGTTGTACATTGTATATGTGGGCTACGGCATGTGAACCATCGCAAGAAACTTGAGCATGTATCTTCTGTTTGGTATGCATGGAAATGTGTGTAGGATTATACTTAATATGAAATAGTTAAATTGCTAAATACTTAAATCATTTAAAAAAATAGAATAGAATTATAAGTTTTAAAAAAAAGAGAGAAGTAAAGACATTTAACAGTAAACTCAAAATTAGCTTGAAACACTCACTTCACTTTTCACTTTTTTACTTTTTTGTTTACATGATTATCATCTTACTTTCTCTTATGGTGACCACACTCATTATTACTGATCAGTGTCTTATATCAGACATCCTCATGCTCTGTTTCACTGGATAAAGAGTTATTCTGTCATTTTTGCTTATTCATTTAAAGAGGCACTGGGATTTTTAGCATTTTTATTATTACTTTTTTCATTTAGTTAATTAGCCACTGTTGAATTTTGATATTATCAGCAGGAAGTAATAAAAATAAACTTTAAAACTTTTCCAAGTGCATAGAGTTATTTATAAGCAGCCGGTTTGAGCTCACACTGTCATTAAAGCAGATGTTGTCAATATTAAGAAACTCATAAAAGTTCTTGTAAATATTTATACAATGCTACTTTTCACTTGTTACTGATAATATAGTGTGTCATATTTTTTTTTTTTAAACATTTGTAGTAAGTTGTCACACAAATGCACTTTTACTGATGCTCTCATACTTTGGGACCGACTCAACTGTTTTGTGTTTAAATGAGAAGACTGCCGACAATGTTTAACCTGTTGAGCTGTTACCAAAGGCCCCACTAGATGGCAGTATTGACCCAGACCTACAATATCTCCAAAAAAAATCAAATAAAAAATTTTAATTTTTATTTGTCACATACACACACACACACACACGCACACACACACACACACACACACACACACACACACACACACACACACACACACACACACACACACACACTGCCTCTGGAGGCAGCGTTATGATCTGGGGTTGCTTCAGTTGCACAGGTTTAGACTCAGCAATGTTATGTGGCAATAAAATGAAGTCAGTTGACAACCTGAATGTACTGAATGACCAGGTTATCACATCTATGGAGTTTTTTTCCCTGATGCTTCAGGAATATTCCAGGAGTCCAGGATTGTTAAACCTAGTTAAGTTAAGCCGAGTTAAGCTATTATCTGTCACATATACATTACAGCACAATTCAATTCCTTCTTCGCATATTCTGGGGGGTGACTGGGGTCAGAGCGCAGGGTCAGCCATGATACAGCGCCCCTGGAACACAAAGGGTTAAGGGCCTTGCTGAAGGGCCCAACAGTGGCAACCTGGTGGAGCTGGGGATCGAACCGATCAGTAACTCAGTGCCTTAACCCTCTGAGCCACCACTGCCCAAAAAGAAAGGGTGTTTCTGGGAGCATGAGGAATCATGTTTAACCATGAACTGGAAACCTCAGAGTCCAGACCTTAACCACATTGAAAGTCTTTTGGGATGTGTTGAAGATAATGTTACGAAATGGTAAAAATAAAAATGTGATTTCTCTCTATACATAAATTTTTTTCTCTACAGTAGAGCAATACACACTGGTATGGAGTAATATTGGAAATATTCTCAATAAAGTTAATACTAGAACAGACATGCATAAGCATGAACAAAGCGTGCATACGGCTGATATTAAAAATTCATAAACTCACAGTAACACTAGCCTTGTCTCCCCACGTATACACAGTTTTGCTGTTTTCTTTGCAATATATTATGTGTAGTGGTGGATTATACAGTACTATATCCCACAGGATCTATCCCATATTTATATACTTACTAATCATTTTGCGACATACAGTAGTCTCATCATTTGTAAAATATATTTATTAATCAGCCTGTAATTTATTTAGATTAATTATTGTAAAAAATAATTTAAAGTAATAAATTAATTTACTATTCTTTTTTAACTAATTTGCTGTGCAATTACTGTGCAATACGTTCTTATTAGCTCTGTTTTTTCTCAAAACAGCGAGTCAACTGCAACATAATTTCGTTCTGAATGTGCAGTAACACTGTACAGTATGTTGTTAAATGAAGGTTCATTTAAAGTGCTGATTCATTCATATGCCCTCATTTCTCTGTTGGACCACTGCGGAAGGTACAGCCATCCTGGGTCTCGTCGGGACTTCAGATATAAAGACACCAAGGCCATGAGATGATTCTGGGCCTCAGCCTTCCAACAGGCAGTGAAACCTGACCGGTCTGTGGACCACAGTGTGTTAGCCATGCTAGCTAGCTTTCCTAGCACGAAACCTGATTAAAACCAGTCTCTGGACCGGAATGTATAATCTATGATCTAATGCACGATCGTAAGGTTGATTTCTTTTGTTTGGAAAAAGTGATTTTTTTATAACGTAATGAAGTATAACCGTCAGAGTTTAGTTATTACATCTCACATACTAGAACTTCCGGAAGCAGGAAAAATTTCCAGATACTTCACGACGCGAACTCTCGCGGGACAAATAAGCAACAACGGCTTCTTAAAAAGACAAGCAGACATGCAAATTGATCCGTGTGTGTGTGTGTGTGTGTGTGTGTGTGTGTGTGTGTGTGTGTCTGCGTGCTCGTATATCAAAGTGAATTTCCCTTATAAGAAATAATGAAAACTTTGGAATTCATTCCAAAACCCAAAAAAAATAAATACATGAAAATAATTAATACAAAATAAAAAGTAAAAGTAAAACAAATTAACCTGCACTTTACCTTTGCGATGTGTGTGTGTGTGTGTGTGTGTGTGTGTGTGTGTGTGTGTGTGTGTGTGTGTGTGTGTGTGTGTGTGTGTGAAGCTAAAGTAAGAGGAGAGGAAGTATGACACCCTCCCCTCTCTTTCCTCTCGTCTTACACAAGGACTACTGCGCAGGCCGACTTTCACACACACACATTAACGGAAACACTGCCTCATCTGAGAAATTAACAAGAAAACTCTCTAATGACACTCGAGTGTGCGCTCAGTTTCTATAAATCATGCTGTAAAGTAAAAATAAAACAAATTAACCTGCACCTGCACTTTACCTTTGAAAAGAATCACGACAGAGCAGAGTTTCCATTAGTGTGTGTGTGTGTGTGTGTGTGTGTGTGTGTGTGTGTGTGTGTGTGTGTGTGTGTGTGTGTGTGTGTGTGTGTGTGTGTGTGTGTGAAGGCCAAAGGAGGAGGAAAGGGGCACACTGTCTAATGATGCACAAACACACACTAACAGAATCAGTGCAGTCTGACAGAGAGAGAGAGAAAATGGATCTGTAACCTCTTTAATGACACTTGCTGTTACTTTACACATGCACACACGTGTTATAATAAACAGTACACGCGCGCGTGAAAGGACGACTTTTACACACACACACACACATACAAATACAAAATAAAAGATGTTTTACGCGCACACGTGTGGTGATAGTAAACTGTACACGAGTGCATGGATATTGATTATACCAGTGAGAGACGAGCACTAAGACCGAGCAGGGGAGACGATTACCCACAATTCCGCAGCGCAAGAGATAGAAAAATCATTGGCTCGGCTGTGATCACGTGACGCTCGGGGTCAAAACACATAGCGCAAGCATGCTACATGATACTCGGTACTCGTAAACCAAGATTTGCTCATTTTTCAAATCAAGATGTCTGTGCCCTTCCTTAAAACTTTGAATTGAATGCTTTGATGCTATGACTTCAGCTAAATCTGATCACAACAATAAGCTACTTACATCTGGAAGAGGCAACACAAGGCTTTGTTTTCCACAGAAAAAAAAAAAAAACAATATCCAACAGGTTTTTCACCAGGATACTGAAGCCTTTCAACATACTTTCACCAGAATTGTATTTATCTGCTCAGTGTGATGCTTTTATGACCTCCTTCAATGCCAAAATTATTCATATTCATCAGCAGCTGGCCTGGCACTAACTCTAATATCTAATAATCTCAATAATTTTTCTTTCGCTAATGGTGATGTGGAAGGGCATCTGGCTTCACAGTGTGCCGGCAGTATAACAACAGCCTCCTCTGATTGGTTAATCCTTCATTTTAAAGGGAAGCCAAATCCACCCTTGTCCCCCCTCCCCATGAGTCTGGCCAATCACAGTTTGACAATGCTGGGACGATAGCATTTACCCTTTCTTAATGTTTTTAGAAAGGGAAGTCAACTCGGCCTGGCTTCCCTTTGGACATGATGCTAAAAAAAAAAACAATTCTGCAATATTATATTCTGCCACACATTCACAACATATCCTGAGTGTGCTGTTTCACATGCTGTAAAATATTTAAAGAAAAATAGACAAGAGACGGCAGTCAACAACAGCAAAGAGGAGGGCAAGCATGGTTTTCCTGGACTTCCCAAGAGAACACACTACTGTATCTCACACTCGTCGTTTTTCCTTATCAAGACTCCTCTTTACACACCTGTTCACCTGACCACTATTGAATCTAGAGCCTTTAGCTGCATTGCTCCTTGTTTCAGGAATTTCTTCAAGAAAACATCTGTAACACAGCCTCTCCAACCACATTAAAGTCATATCTTAAGACCAATACATACAGAAGCGCTTATCTTTTGTATTGTGCTTATATTTGTATTTCACACTTATATTTCACACATACACTTACTGAGCATCTCTTTTTCACACAGCAAGAACAGGAAGTGGCAGCTGCTTTACTTTTGATTAAGACACAGATAAAGACACAGAGCGCACTCACAGAGCAGGACGGAGACAGTAACAGTGTGTAACAGAACAGGAGCTTTAATATCTTTCTGAAGTGGAGTCGGTGTGGAGATGTGTGAGTGTGAACTCAGGATGAAGATCCTCCTCATCTTCACCCTCTGTCTGATCTCAGGTAAAGAAATGCACGTCAGAATAATCCTCACTCTCAGCAGCAGTGTTACATGAAGGAAGGTTTTGCTCAGATGGATGTTTGGTGTTTTGTTAGATGGAGGAGATTCCAAGGAAGTAACAGGATATTCAGGAGGAGGAGTCCTGATCAAGTGCAAGTATCATACAGGAAACACACTAAACAATAAATATTTCTGTAAGGGTTCACCACCGGGCTGTTCTGATCAAATAAAGACAGAAGATAAAAATGAGCGGATAAATTCAGCGAGATTCTCACTGTATGATGACACCGAATCAGCAGAGTTCTGGGTGATGATCAGAGAGCTCACTGTACAGGACGCTGGGACGTACCACTGTGGAGTTGATATACAAGTATGGAAAGACATTTACACACCAGTGGAGCTGACTGTAAAAGAAGGTGAGTAGGAAATATTTATTCAGGCATTTTAATTAAGAAAATGTGGCAAAAATCTTGTTTGTCATGATTGTGGCATCATTTCTCTTCCATAGCAAATAAAACAATAACATTTTGTACATTGGAGATTTATACTGAACCCTACGGTTACGAAACCTTAACCACTTTGTAGAAAAATCCTAATTATTAATCTGTGCACAGTCATGACTGCCTGTAAGTCTTACCTGATCTTCATGCATTACATTTAAAGTTTTTTGTTGAGTAATTATAATCTATTGGAAGAGAAATCAGCAGCAGTCGGCTTTTCAGCGTTTCAGACATGTTAGCCACAGCACTCGGCGTTCCACTAACAGCTACTGGTTTAAAGTCTGTCAAAGACAGTGACACATCAGTCAATGCTGTCATCTCTTTTTCTTTTTTTTTTTGTTTCACTAGTCTAGTTTTTTCACAGTTTTATTGATTCATGTCGGTGCTGTTTGAAACGAATGCTGTTTGTTTTTAATTAAATGTGCACAAAAATAAAAAAGTAAAAAAAAAAATCTATTTAATGAATCATATTTTAATTAAATTCTTTGCAGAAAAGCACAAGGCTGCTTGGATTTAGAGGCCTATGAGCTCTATGCGTCAGCCTTCACTGGTTTGTACCACAAGTTTGTCTCCTTATTTGGAGTGTCATTAAGTGATTCACACTGACGCCCATTTCCCTCCACATCGTAGCAATGTGTCTATAGCTTATAAAAAATAACTTTAATTTAATTCATAGAAACTGAGTGTTTAATAATATGAAGTGAGACATTCAGAATAAGAAAGCATTTTATTTCTGAATACCTTATTAGTTTAAACCCTTAAGGTGACATTTTAGCAGTTGCACCATATTCTGTGGTGTGACAGCAGCCTTGGTCTTTAGGGAAGTGAACACACGTGTTAGAGACATGAACAAACCACACACTCAAGCCCCAGCACTGGAGGTCCAAGACCACAGTGATAAACACTACACCATCATGCCGCTGATCAAACACACAGACTAAATCGGACAAACCAAGAACTTTCTGTAAGATCAAAAAACATTGGTAGTGTTTTAATCAAATAAGTTCAGATCTAGGATTGTCACAAAAGAGGTCAGGACAAAAGAAATTCAAAAGGATTACTGAGTGCTGTTAAACAGTGTTAAGAGTTAGAGCATACACACACACACACACACACACACACACACACACACACACACACTGATCTGATTGATTGTGATTTGCAGATCCGTCCTATGAGACGTCCATCAGTGAGACTGTCCATGTAGGAGGAGATTTGAACATCAGCTGTAAATACCCAGAATCCCTCACGAATAGGACCAAGTTTCTCTGCAAGATGGGGCCACAGGATTTAGCTTGTTCTCATAATTCATCTGTTAATGAAAGTACAAAATATGTAAATATGGGGAAATTCTCCCTGTCTGATGACGGAGAAAGACGAATCTTGAGTGTGAGTATTAGAAATGTAACTGCGCGAGACTCTGGTGAATACTGGTGTGGAGCTGAAGCAGCCTGGGAATCTGATCATGGATACAAGGTTTATTTCACACAGATCAACCTGACAGTTACTGGTGAGTTTGTAGAGACACAAAGACGCACTGCATTAACTATTCTGACATTACAAAGTCTATGTGTGAAAATTCTACCATGACTAGCCTGTGGTATTACTGGCAGTTAATGAATATAACGACTTATATCCTAAATGACAAACATGACTGTATTAGACTCATGTTATTTAAGTCTGTTCAATGTATATAATGCATAAACTATTCTTAATGTACAGTCGTGGCCAAAAGTTTTGAGAATGACACAAATATTAGTTTTCACAAAGTTTGCTGCTAAACTGCTTTTAGATCTTTGTTTCAGTTGTTTCTGTGATGTACTGAAATATAATTACAAGCACTTCATACGTTTCAAAGTCTTTTATCGACAATTACATGACATTTATGCAAAGAGTCAGTATTTGCAGTGTTGGCGCTTCTTTTTCAGGACCTCTGCAATTCGACTGGGCTGCTCTCAATCAACTTCTGGGCCAAATCCTGACTGATAGCAACCCATTCTTTCATAATCACTTCTTGGAGTTTGTCAGAATTAGTGGGGTTTTTGTTTGTCCACCCGCATCTTGAGGATTGACCACAAGTTCTCAATGGGATTAAGATCTGGGCAGTTTCCAGCCCATGGACCCAAAATTTCAACATTTTGGTCCCCGAGCAAAGTCCCCTTAGTTCTCACTTTTGCTTTATGGCACGGTGCTCCATCATGCTGGAAAATGCATTGTTCTTCACCAAACTGTTGTTGGATTGTTGGAAGAAGTTGCTGTTGGGGGGTGTTTTGGTACCATTCTTTATTCATGGCTGTGTTTTTAGGCAAAATTGTGAGTGAGCCCACTCCCTTGGATGAGAAGCAACCCCACACATGAATGGTCTCAGGATGCTTTACTGTTGGCATGACACAAGACTGATGGTAGCGTCACCTTTTCTTCTCCAGACAAGCCTTTTTCCAGATGCCCCAAACAATCGGAAAGAGACTACATCCAAGAATATGTTTTTGCCCCAGGCCTCAGCAGTCCATTCGCCATACTTTTTGCAGAAGATCAAACTGTCCCTGATGGTTTTTTGGAGAGAAGTGGCTTCTTTGCTGCCCTTCTTGACACCAGGTCATCTTCCAAAAGTCTTCACCTCACTGTGCGTGCAGATGCGCTCACACCTGCCTGCTGCCATTCCTGAGCAGCTCTGCACTGGTGGCACTCCGATCCCGCAGCTGAATCCTCTTTAGGAGACGATCCTGGCGCTTGCTGGACTTTCTTGGACGCCCTGAAGCCTTCTTAAGAAAAATTGAACCTCTTTCCTTGAAGGTCTTGATGATCCTATAAATTGTTGATTTAGGTGCAATCTTAGTAGCCACAATATCCTTGTCTGTGAATCCATTTTTATGCAACGCAATGATGGCTGCACGCGTTTCTTTGCAGGTCACCATGGTTAACAATGAAAGAACAATGATTTCAAGCATCACCCTCCTTTTAACATGTCAAGTCTGCCATTCTAACCCAATCAGCCTGATATAATGATCTCCAGCCTTGTGCTCGTCAACATTCTCACCTGAGTTAACAAGACGATTACTGAAATGATCTCAGCAGGTCCTTTAATGACAACAATGAAATGCAGTGGAAAGTTTTTTTTTCGGGATTAAGTTAATTTTCATGGCAAAGAGGGACGATGCAATTCATCTGATCACTCTTCATAACATCCTGGAGTAGATGCAAATTGCTATTATAAAAACTTAAGCAGCAACTTTTTCAATTTCCAATATTTATGTAATTCTCATAACTTTTGGCCACGGCTGTACATCCATACCAATACTAGTGTGTCATATACTATATAACAATAATGCCAGTACAAAATAATGTTAATTATTCTTATGTTGCACCTTTTCTGTTATCAGTTATACACTATGTCATATTCATAATGTAATTCCATATGTGCCAGTTTCAACCGTGGAACCAACGCAGGATTCTCCGTCGTCATCATCATCATCACCTTCTACTTATTATTATTATTATTTATCATCCCAGACTACATCAGTTTCTCCTGGAACAGGTGATTCTGCTCAGACGCACATCACACCCATAAACTAACTACATGACTTTGATCTGATTCCGAACGAATCATCATCATGTAAGGATAAAGTGACTGTTTGTCAGTTTCTTTTCTAGGATTTCCAGCTGTGATCCCTGTGTCTGTAATTCTGCTGCTGCTTCTGATTGGAGTCTTGTTCCTCCTTGTGGTTCTACAGAAAAGGCGCAAACTGCAAGGTACCCATGCGCAAACATGACACATTATTAAATGTTTAATGCATTCACATTCATGTGACTGGTTCATGATCAAGTGGTGCAGAGGTGCAGCAGATAGCGTTGCTACCACATAGCCCTGTATGTCCAATGCTCAATATTGAGCTCAGGTTCCTGCAACGCAATTAAATCCAAAGTGAAAAATAACAACATTTTCAACATGTATTGACTCCTGAACTGTTATTTTCAACAGGTAGACCTTCATCTGTCAGAAGAATTGTCCAAATCTCAAAAAATGACAAAAGGGTAATTATTATATTTATTATTTTGTGTGTATATTATTTTGTTTAGTGTCAAACCTGTATTTTGCAAGAAAAGCGAGTAAAACATTGACTTTTTTGGTTTATGTTTCTTTTTACTCTCAGATTTCTCTTGAGGTCTGCGAGTATGAGGAGTGTAAAAACACCATGTACCGTTTTGCCCCAAATGCTGGACCTTCTACAGTTTACTCTTCTGTCGAATCACCCACAAGCCCCTCTGATCCTTCTCAAACTATTTATGCAAACACATTGTTACCCACAAGCCCCTGTGACTCTACAGTTTATTCTACACTTCCACCTTCCAGAATCGCCTTGGATCAGGACATCTACTGCACAGCTTAGTTACCAAAAGGTCTCTGCTAATAATCTCTCTCTAATAATGCAATTCAATAGATTATCTTTAAGTAGTAAGTGGTCTTATGTGATACATGATACAGTTCCCCATGTACATTAATGCAGTTAGTTTCTCATCATTAGTGCTTTAAGCATGTGGTGCTGGAACTCGACTTCTTCTTCTTCTTCTTTTTCCTCTCCAAAATAACACATGAAGCAAAATGTGCCTGAAAAGAAGCAATGAAGAATTCTGTCTCAGTTGTCATCATGGTGGTTTTGTTCCACCATTAGGCAGAAACAAATCTTGTTACTTCTTGTGAATGAGAAAGTCCAAAGCCATAAAGATGTATACTGTACCAGTTCTGTGCTGTTTTTGTTGAAGTGTGAATCTTGTTGGCTCTATGTTTTACTTTTTTTAACAAGTCATGATTGGTCTCAGAGCTCCGCCCAAAGTGAATATGATACTTCAGCTGAAATACCCCTTCCACCTCAAACTCAATATGTTTATTCCTCTTCCGAACGCACCATTTCGGTTTTCATGGAAAAGGAGCTTCTCCTGAGCCGAGCTCTGTCCCACAAAAGAACAGCAGAGCTGAGCAGAGCCGGGGGAGAGTTTCCTTCATATCAAGGGATACAGTATGACCCGTTCAGTCAGGTATTAAATCACACAAGTTACTTTCGCACTATTGTCAATAGGGCAAATTGGTCAAATCTGCAATATGGCAAAAATGAGTTGGGTGTGTAAGTGTGCACACATTTTTTTCACAAAAACTCTGCGCTGCTGGTGAAGATATTTTTAGGGACAGCAGGCAAATCCTGGTGTTACAACCAGCCCGAGTCTTGACTCTATATAGTGAGGGTGAGCCAAAACTATCCTCACTATATTAAAACTTCTGTTGGCCGTTTTATTAGTGCTTTCCGTTCAAGGCTCCTGTCTCCAAAATCACTGCTGTGCAGGTGGGAACATTTCATCAGTTTATTTGTTACTGCAGTGTGAGCAGAAATGTACAGCCCACTTGTGATTTGCATGAAAGAAGAGCAGTCTGCAGTGATTTAGTTTTAGTGGTCTGAGGATAGCTTGTCCTAAAACAACTCAAAGTAGAGCATAAACATTATTTAAGCAATGAATAAAAACCTGCGGGTTAACCCCCAACTTGTGCTCGTTACAGTGAGATGCTTATTGAAGAGCTGAAGCATAAACTTCAAATTTAACACAAAGGAATGCTATCCTTTAGGGCATTGTGATCTTGCATGTTGATACACATCCTCACACTTCTGCCTGCACTGTCAATACTCTGCAAAAACTTTGTTTTGGGGTGTTAAAGCACCCTCCTATGTCCAAATGGAGCGCTGAGTGAAGCCTTTCAAGATTGTCAGGTAAAAGGGGCGTATCCCAGAGGAGAGGCATGGGGTCAAATAGCACTCCGACTTCCATGCACACTTAATCGCATTTCTCATTAAACTAATGTTTAACACAAGTTTTCTGAGGGAATATTCCATGCTACTCGCTCGTATAGTTTTTCCAATTTCCTACCTCATGCTGCAGGTACCGCTGACTTTGGGCGGAGCTTATGAATGCGCTGCTACCATTGGCTCTTGGGAATATCTGTCACTGAACTCACGCCTGGGATCTTTTTTATAACTCCCTTCAACTGTTTTTTTTTTTTTCTTTTCTTTTACTGACTATCTGGGTTACCTGGGTTACAGGTAGTTAGGAATCAACTCATCTCATTTGAATTGACAAATCATTTCCTCTAACAGATTTACACTGTGAAATTTGATACCCACCGTAAGTAGCTCATAGTTTCCATCAATGTTTGAATGAGCAATGTCATCCTCTACGCAAAGAGTGGATGTTGATGGCACAACACTGATTACTTCCTCTGTGGGAGAGAAAACCTGAAAAGGCTCGATCAGATGGGTTTCAGAAAGCAGCTCATAGTCTGCGGTACCATTTGAACAGACAATACGTTCAACATGATCTACTAATACAGGAGAGGAGGTAGACAAGGCAACACTAATGACTTCTTCTGTGGATGGACCAATTGGAACAGTGTTATCCAGTGGGCTTGTAGATGATACATCGTCTATGCCACCTACGATCACCTCTGAATCATAAGATAGAGAAGTAAGAATGACATCAACAACAGATAAATGGGCTCTGGAGGTTTCATGATTACACTGTTTCAACTGTACCAGATGGTTTGGTTTGTGCTTTATTTACACTAAGTGGCTTTTCTAGGTGTTGATCAGGATTAATGTGCCTTACTGTCTTCTACTGCTCTCCTAGAGAACCACTATGTTTGTCCTTTTTTTGTTTTTGTTAGTCCCAACAGTACCGCCTTGTAGCGATCCTGTCTCCATACAGTGGCATGTAGTGTACAAGGCAGGTGTCATCTAGTTCTCTGACAACTGATGTATCGATCTGTAAATTAAAAACTTAGTTAGGACAGAAAGTTTTAAAGGAAAGTGTCAGTTTCTTTTAAGTACACTTTGCAATGTTTATAATAATGGCTTTGGCAAAAGTATTTTTTCTACAATTAAATTTCACAATTTTACCAACAAAAGTAGCCTAGGTAAGAAGAGATGCCTCATAAATTTACATGAAAGTAATCCAAAGGTAAAAGTAAAACATATCATTTCATATTCCTGAGCAAAGAAATGGAAGGTTAATTAATTGCAAAACCAGAGGTGGAAAGTAATAAATGACATTTACTCGCGTTACTGTAATTGAGTAGTTGTTTTGTGTGTGTGTGTGTGTGTGTGTGTGTGTACTTCTACTTTTTAAAGCAGTTTTTAAAATCTGTAATTTGACTTTTACTTAAGTATGTTTTGTTTGAAGTATTGTAATTCGCTACATTTTAAATCATATACACTACTGAGTAAAACAAATGAATGAAAATGCAAAAAATATCCTGCTTCGTATAAATGCTTGGTTGCGCTCGCGTGTGTGTCTCGTGTCCTGGTCGCGCGCCGCTCCAGACGCCACTCCGGGTTTTCTGACTGTTTCCCCACATCGGCATCTTCCTGACCTTCCACACGGTCGCTTCCGCCCTGAGAGTGACGTCATCAACCAGCGCGACCGGAGAGAGACGCGGGAAAGAGGAAAGAGATTGTGATTTTGGCGTTTTGGTATTTGGTTGTGACTTTTTGCCTCCCATTGACTTTGATTATTGCTTTGGTTGGTCTTTGTATATGTTTGTAGATAATTTAATTTCACTGTATGTTTGTGCATTCACCAGCAGTAGGGGTGTGGCTGTCATTTATTTTGGGAAGAGGGAATTTATTCACTTGGGGAGTCAGGGAAGGGACCTGTATTTTTTTTGTATGTATGTTTTTTTTTTTGTTTGTTTGTTTTTTTTCCAGCTAATCTAGCTACTAAATCCACCCTGAATCTGATCATCCTCCTGGTGTGTGTGTGTGTGTGTGTGTGTGTGTGTGTGTGTGTGTGTGTGTGTGTGTAAAGCAATACAAACCTCATTATTTCATCAGTTAATGACTGGATCTAGTTCTTTCTGCCATATACCACCATTTCCATACAGTTTAAAATAGAACCCTGAACCATTCTTTTGCTGGACGGCCCGACACTAGACTGGGACATAACGCCATATTTAAGTGACCACTTTGATTTTCAAGCACAAGAAAAACAACAGCTTTATTATGCAAAGGTGTTCCTTCAGTTAAAAACAACTAGTTTGAGATTTATATCTGCTCATCTTTTTTGAACTACGCTAGAATGCCTCATCCCATCCTCCCCCCAAAAAAAGTTCTCAGTAACTTTCTAGCGTAGTGACATTCTATCGTAGTGACAACAATTTTTGTCACAAAATTACCCTGCATTTGGTCAATATGTTCTTCAGGAACAGCCGTCTTACAAATAAAATCCCACAGACCAGCATCCTCTTTAGTGTGTTGCTGATGCAGCATTTGAGCTGTAATTTCCTCCATTTGCAGTTGCAGTGAACACACTTGAAAAAAGATAACAGTTACAATTACATCGACAATTCCTGCAAACTAAGTATGTGAGTGTTAGCTTTCATGACATTCAATAAGTCACATTTCACTTTTTTTTTTCAAAAAGAGAGCACTAGTATAAACAACAGAAATATTAAAGTTTACAAAAAGGCATAAAAAATTTACAATAAACAGGTAAAATATAAAGCTTACAAAAGACGAAGAAACAACAAACAAAACAAATATAAGCAAATGTAGACACGTATATATGGAGAACATATATAGCTACATATTACAATAATGTTTTTAAGGCACATTTGGTGAATGAGCTCTTTGGGTGATTTGGTGAACCCAGTTTACCTGATTAGCATGTCTTTGGTCTGTGGGAGGAAACCGAAGTAACCAGAGGAAAGCCACCAAGCACAGGGGCAACATGTAAATAGTTCCGGATACACGAATCAAACACTGAGCCTGAAGGAGCAATATGACAGTTCTAAGCACTAAGCCACCGTCCACACAATGTTTTTTTTTTTTTTTTTATTTATTTTTTTTTTTTTAGTTTAGTTTATATTGTCTGTTTTTTCCTTTTTTTTTATTATCATCCAAATGAATGTTTTTTGTTTGGGTTGCTATGTTGATTAGTGGTCACAGTTAGTGCTAATTTGTAAAGCAATGAAAAAAGGCGCCTATATAAATAAAATTCATTATTATTATTATTATAAAATAAAATAAAGAAAGTAGAAACTAGGAAAGTAAGGATAAATTCTTTATGTATGATAACACTAAAAGAATCACTAAAATGATCGTCTCGGGTTACTTGACTGTAACCCTGTTCCCTGATAAAGTGGGAACGAGATGCTGCGTGAAAACGCTATGGGAACATCTCTTTGTTGCCCGGTTGTGAAGCCTGTGCATGTCAAACCCGCCGAATACCTTCGGCTTATAACCTGCGCCAGGCATGGCGTCACTGAATAAGGTGCACCTGCAGGTTATAAATAGGAGTGAACCGGAAACATCCTCAGGTCAATTTTGTCTGAAGGATGTCCAGGCACGCCAGCAGTGCGGCATCGGAACGCAGCATCTCATTCCCGCTTTATCAGGGAACAAGGTTACAGTCAAGTAACCCGAGACGTTCCCTTTCAAAAGCTTCACTCAATGCTGCGTGAAAACGCTATGGGAACGAGAATACCAACGCCGCCGCACTGCAAGTGTCTGGACCCCCAGGTTGTGTAACGTGTGCGCACAAGCTCTGGGATGCTGACTGAAGGATCCGTGAACCCGGAGTAGCATTGACATCCAGACTATAAAATCTAACAAACGTGTGTGGAGAGGACCAGCCCGCCGCATCACACACCTGCTGCTGGGGGACGCCTCTTGCCAAGGCAATTGATGAGGCAATCCCCATGGTTGAGTGAGCCCTGATTCCCAGAGGCGAAGTGTGACCACGCGCCTCATAGGCTAGGGCAATGGCATCTCTCACCCAGTGTGACAGAGTCTGTCTAATGGCAGACCCCCATGGCAAATAAAGAACTGCTCTGACTTACGCCACTGGCTAGTGCGGTGGACGTAGATCCTAAGAGAACGTACTGGACACAGTAAGTGAAGTCTTTCCTGCTCCGGAGCTGTGAAAGGCGGAGGACAGAAGGCCTCGAGAACAACTGGGTGCATGGTCGAGAATGGAACCTTGGAAGATAGTTCGGGTGAGGATGCAGAATAGCTTTAGACGTAATAGCCATAAGAAAAACCATCTTAAGAGGCAGAAGCCTGACAGGCGCTGACTCTAGTGGTTCGAAAGGGGTGTCGGCCAGGCCTTCGAGTACGATAGTTAAGTCCCACAAAGGGACCGTTGCTCTAGTGGGCGGCTTCAACCGTTTAGTTCCACGAATAAAACGGGCAACTAAATGGTGCTTGTCCACAGAAACCCCATCATTCAGAGCGTGACAAGCCGAAATAGCAGCTACGTACGTTCTGAGCGTACTAGGGCATAAGCCCTAGGACAACCTTTCTTGCAGAAACTCCAGCACTGAAACAATCTGGCAGTGAACTGGGTCTACATGTCTTGCCATGCAGCAATTTTCAAATACACTCCATTTGAGGGCATAAGTTCTCCTAGTGGAGGGAGCCCTGGCACTTAAAATGGTTTCAATTACGCTGGCTGAAAGCCCAGCATGTCTTAGTTGGTCCGTTCAGGGGCCAAACGTGAAGGTTCCGGAGCTCGGGCCGGGGATGAAGTATTGTCCCCTGCGCCTGAGACAGAAGATCCCTCCTCACTGGAATCACCCAGGGTGAGCCATCGAGGAGAGATATAAGATCCGAGAACCACACTCTGGTCGGCCAATGGGGCGCTATCAATAAGAGGCGCAAGCCATGTTGACGGACCTTCGCCAGGACTCCTGGGAGCAGAACTATAGGTGGAAATGCATAAAGGCGTAATCTGGGCCACGTGTGGGCCATTGCGTCCAGATGCAGGGTAGCTGGAGGAGTCAGAGAGTAGTAAAGGTGGCATTCTGCTGCCTCTTATGAGACAAAGAGGTCCACCTCTGCTACATAAAATCTTTCCCAGATTGACTGACTACTTCGGGGTGGAGTTTCCATTCCCCATGTTTTACAGCTTGTCTGGATAGCAAGTCTGCTCCTACATTCATATGTCCTGGAATGTAAATCGCCCTGAGGGACAGGAACTTGTCCTGTGCCCAAAGCAGAACCTGGTGCGCTAGCTTGTTCAAGCGGCGCGAGCAGAGTCCACCCTGGCGATTTATGTACGAGACTACCGAAGTGCTGTCCACCCGCACTAGGACATGGTAGCCTCTCAACTGCTGGAGGAAGTGTTTCAGGGCCAGAAACAGCCATCATGTCGAGGCAATTGATGTGCCACGCGAGAAGATGACCTCTCCAGCTCCCTTGTGCTGGACGGCCATCCAAGACCGCACCCCAGCCCGTGAGGGAATCGTCTGTCGTTAGCATCTTGCGACAACAAGAGGGACCTAGAGTGGGACCCAAAGTCTGAACCACATAGAAAGTGTACGAAGCCCCCGGCGCGTAACCCTTATTAGCCTCTGCGGGTTGGCCCTTGAATGAAACCCCTTGGCTCTTAGCCACAGCTTAAACGCTCTCATGTGCAGAAGGCCCAAAGGTATCACCGTGGACGCAGCTGCCATGAGGCCTAAAGATTTCTGAAAGTGATGAACAGTGACCTTCTGGCCTAGCTTGATTTCCTTCAGGGTGTTGAGAATGGATTCGACACGAGCAGGAGACAACTGTGCCCGCATTGTGACCGAATCCCATGTAACACTCAAATATGTTGTCCTCTGAACAGGAAGGAGAACGCTTTTTGTGGCGTTGAGTCTCAATCCTAAAGAATGAAGATGGGCTAGGACGACATCCCGATGTCGAAGCGCTAGCTCCTAAGACTGGGCCAGAATCAGCCAGTCGTTTATGTAATTCAAAATACGGATGCACTGGAGTCATAAAGGAGCCAGAGTTGCATCCATGCATTTTGTATATGTGCGGGGTGACAGAGCTAGGCCAAATGGAAGGACCCAATACTGGTAAGCTTCGCCCCCAAAGCGAACCTCAGGAACTTCCCGTGCTGTGGCAATATTTCTATAGAAATATGCGTCCTTGAGATCGATTGTCACAACCAATCCTCTAGTTGGATTTGAGAAACAATCATTTTGACAGTCAAACTTTTGAATCTGGATTTCTGAGATAGCGGTTCAAGCCGCGAAGATCCAAGATCGGACGCAGCCCTCCCCCTCTCTTGGGCACCAAAGGGTACCGACTGTAGTAGCCCGACTCTCTGTCTGGGAGGGGAACATGTTCTATGGCCCCTTTGCCCAGCAGAGTCTGTAACTGCTGGGCCAGCAGGTGTGCTCGATCCGGTTTCACGGAAGTAGAGACCACGCCATTGAAACGCGGAGGACGATGTGCAAACTGAATCCTGTAGCCTGTGCCTACAGTCCTTTATACCCAAGGAGATACCCCTGGCAGTAGTTTCCACGCTGCCAGCTTCTCCGAAAGGGGCACGAGCTTTGACACTTCGGCTAGATGGGGGGGGGAGGTGTTAGGTGTTGGGAGATGAAGTGTGGCAGGAGATGCCTGAACACCCAACTTTTTATTGGAGACCGGCGCTCCCCGAACACCAGTGGTGGCGGGGATTGAACACCGGCCTCCTGGGAGTGCCAGGGAGGAGGCCCTGTTTTGTGATGAAAATCCAGGCGCCCCTCCCCAGAGGGAGACACCCCCACGGCCCCAGGCGCACGAACTCAGGGCTTCTTCTTTGAAGAGAGGAAGCTACTCAGATCCGGTCTTTTCGAAGCAGATTTTTGAGAAGAGCGGCAAGCCCCACCCCAGTCTTTACGGGGGGGTGCGCGGCTGGTCACGCTCTCCTTCTGCACCACACGCCTGATAGGGGCCAGACCTGGCCGGGGCCGGGTGGCCGACGGTCCCGGTTCTTGAACACGGCGGGGAAGGAATCTCCCAAAGGCCTGTTCATATAGCTTTGCCTCCCTAAACCTAGTGGCGGCGGAATTAACAGCGTCGCCAAAAGGCCGGAAGGCGAGATGGGGGCATCGAGGAAGACAACACGATCCTTATCCTTGATGCCCGTGAGGTTCAGCCACAGATGCCTCTTCGTGGATACCATGGCAGCCATGGAACGGCCCACAGCACGGGCCATCCGCTTGGTTGCACGGAGAGACAGGTCTGTGGCTCGGCGCAGCTCTGCAAACGCCCTGTCATCAATAGCCCCGCCGCTGCTCAGGTCCTTCAGCAGGTCAGCCTGGTAAACCTGCAAAACCGCCATGGTGTGCAGTGAAGCACCAGCCTGTCCTGCTGCCTGAAAAGCTTTACCCACCAAAGCAGGTGTCAATCTGCACGACTTGGAGGGGAGAGTAGGCTTTTTCAGGGAGGATGATGTCCCAGGAGAGAGATAGCCCGTAAGCGTCTCTTCTATCTGGGCATCATCATATAACCGCGTGCCTTCGCATCAATAATATCATTCGAATAAATCGAAGGAACAAAAACACGCGATGAATACGGCTTGCTCCATGAAAGAGTTAATTCATCATGGACGTCACCAAAGAAGGGGAGGGAGAGACGTTGAGGCTCCTCCCCCGGCCACCCGACAGACACCTGTCATTCAATCTCGAACGCTTGGGGGAATCTCGCTGCTGCGGCCGGTCGATATGCAATCGCTCGACCGCATGCGTTATAGCCTCTAATAATTTCTCAAAAGCTCTGTCAGCACTGGAGGAGCGTTGTGAGGAAGCTACTTCCATGGAAGCGAGAGAGGAAGATTCTTCCGCTCCTTCACAAGAAGCGCCGGAGCGCGCTTGCGAAACGGAAGCTAAAACTTCCTGATCCGGAGAGAGCGAGAGAGAAATCGGAAATTCCATCTCGTGCGCGTCTGCCAGATCAACACGCGAGCCTCAGGAATGCGCCGCGGCTCGCGGTTTCTCTTTAAAGAAAGCGAGCCGCGCATGAAGCACTTTAATAAGGAGAAGATCGCAGTACTCACATTCTCCCTGAAGCCCGAGGCGAGCGTGTTCTTCCCAAGCACTCGACAAACTCGTGAAGATCGCCCTCCGAAAGAGATCTATCGCACGGAGGCACGCATCTCTTAAGCAACTCCGCCATATCGGTGAGTTAATGTTGTTATTTTTATTTCGCTTTCGCTACGGCTTGTACATGCACACGCAAACACAAAGCGGTCCTGAAGACAAAAAGATCTGAGGATGTTTCCGGTTCACTCCTATTTATAACCTGCAGGTGCACCTTATTCGGTGACGTCATGCCTGGCACAGGTTATAAGCCGAAGGTATTCGGCGGGTTTGACATGCACAGGCTTCACAACTGGGCAACAAAGAGATGTTCCCATAGCGTTTTCATGCAGCATTGAGTGTAGCTTTTGAAAGGGAACCAAACTTCCCAACACTAGTATATTCAATTCAATTCAATTTTATTTATATAGCGCTTTTAACAGTTGACATTGTCGCAAAGCAGCTTTACACAATCAAAAGAAGTAAGTTTGTATGAAATGTGAATGTGTATGAATCAAAATGATAAGATTGTCCCTGATGAGTAAGCCGAGGGCGACGGTGGCAAGGAAAAACTCCCTGAGATGGTAATAGGATATAATATAAATATTAGAGTATATTAGAGGATATTCTGCACTTCTGCCCTGATAATGTTGTGACAGGTATAGGGAAGCATGAACACCTTCCTCTTCCTACCGTACCGTTTGCAGAATGGCAGGTAGATTTTACTCGCATGCCTTCTTGTGGACCCTTCAAGTATTTATTGGTGTTAGTAGATAAATTTTCACGATGGGTTGAAGCTTTTCCATGTGCACGGGAAAATGCAAAAGTTGCGCGGGTCTTGGCAAAAGAAAATCATTCCACGTTATGGCATACCACAGGCCATCAATTCTGATAAAGGAACGCCTTTCACTCCACAGGTCACACAGGGTCTGTGTGAATATTTGTTTTTGAATTGGCATTTTCATATCCCATACCACCCACAGTCCTCTGGCATTGTAGAGCGTACCAATCGTACTATTAAGGATAAGTTGAACAAGGCCATGCAAGACAGGAGCACAAAAAATTGACCAGAGTTGCTCCCTGGCTCAAGCAGCACCACTTATGTCCACCCGGCCTACACACCCTTTTAAGGCGGGAGACATTGTTCTGGTTAGATCACTAAAGCCAAAACCTCTAGGACAAAGTAAATACGACGGGCCTGCAGAGATAGTCGTGATAACATGGACTGCTGTATTAACTGACTTGTTTCCACAGTGGATACATGCTTCCAGATTAAAGAAAGCGCCTGCGTAACCTGTTTATCTGAATTATTTGTGATATTTGTATTATATACCTAATGTGTTTGTTGAGTTGTTGAGTGGTTGCTCAATGTTTGTATACAGGCTGAAGAAGGCGCCAGCGTAATCGTGCATGCGATGCTTTGTGTCAGATAAATATATGCTTTGAATAATAACTTTTGCTCTTTTAGTGTGTTTCATGTTTGTGTACAGGTGACGGATGAATGACCACCACGTATGTGAACTCTACCCGTACGACGTGTTACGTCAGTGAGGTCAGGACATGGTCGAGCCCAGACAAGCTAAAGGCGGCAGTCATGGACGACGTCGTCACCGAACACCTGGATGGAACAGGCCTTTTCCTGAGCCTCAGTGGGCTACCATCGCCCGCTACTAGACGACAATAACCTCCCACATTTCTCCAGCAGCAAGTAGATCGATATGTCACTCTGAATCCGTCAATTGTCATTATTGTCTTAAGAATCACCCACCGGGGGTACGTGTCCTGTATCGCTACATATTGGTATAGGTATATTGGTATATTGACCTCCAGCTGTGTCTCGTGTGTTGTCTACTAGGGCACCCTCCCCATTGTAGAATAAAGGTAGGTAAACTCAGGACCCCCACGGGACTACACACCATCATCGCGCTCGTAGATCATTTGACTCTTTCCCACCCCCAGAACATCAGTTAGAGTCGAAGGTAAACAAGTTTTTCCAGAGCTTCTTTCCCTATTTCGATGTAACACAGCTTTGGAATCAAATAGAGGTAATGCATTATAGACTTGCCACATTTGTAAATGCAACTGACATCGCCGTGGAAGGGATTAAAGGAGAACTTACAGCCCTTCGTCTCACCACTGTGTAAAATCGTATGGCCCTAGACATCCTCCTCGCTAAGGAAGCGAGACAGTTGCTGCACGTATGTTCCGGCAAATGACGGTGAACATAGAGAGATTTCCACGGCCCTGGAAAAAATGCGAGAAGTGTCAGATTGGTTGAAAGATGATGGGAAAGGCCACGTGGGTTGGGGGTTATGATCTATATTATTCGGTCAATGGGCCCCACATTTCTCTCTGGTTGTCCCCATAATATGTGTTTTTCTGTTGCTTTTCTTTTGTGGACCATGTATCTTGAAATGTTTGCAATCACTCATGTATCGTTTTATGCAATGTTATATTCCTGTACCCCCAGTCCCACCGCCTGCTCAGCCTACATATTATCATAATACTTCAGCGTAATGTGTTGTTATCCATAAATTGTTGATTTAGGATAAAAGAGGGTAAATGTAAGTGTTTATTCTGTACTTAGAATAAATATTAGAGTATATTAGAGGATATTCTGCACTTATGCCCTGATTACTGTCTGTCTAGACAAGAACATTTTGTTCCTTTGTAAGACCAACATGTGTATTTCTAGCCACCTCTGTAGATGACAAAAAAAAAAAAAAAAAAAACATTTTTTGAAGAGCATTGAGCTATTTCCTGGAATATGGCTTAGCTCATGTCTGTGGTATACTTTTAACCGTCTGTAACCTTTAGACTACTTTATCCTTTATCTATGTCAGCATTTTTAACTATCATATAGCTATTTGAGGATAAAGCCCTCGCATAAGGAAGGGTTGTTAACTGCTATATAAACTGTGTGTTGTATTAATAAAACCAGAGCTTGTGAAAGAGAAAGTCATCTGGTTGTTCTTTGACTCGTTCTCCTGGCCAGAGGTGTGTTGCAGATGGACCGGTTTGCATTCTGATCGATCTGGGATCGGTCAACTAAAAGCCCCAACACCAGTTCACCATAATACTCTACGTCCATGAGTCCCCCAGATCTGCTCCTTTACCTAAGGCTAATCTATTTACAAAAATGCTTGGCTAAATAAATAGGTTTTTAGCCTAGACTTAAACACTGAGACTGTGTCTGAGTCCCGAACATTAATAGGAAGACTATTCCATAACTTTGGGGCTTTGTAAGAAAAAGCTCTGCCCCCTGCTGTAGTTTTAATAATACGTGGTACTGACAGGCAGCCTGCATTCTTTGATCGAAGTAGTCGTGGCGGATCGTAAGACACTAGCAGTTCACTCAGATACTGCAGCGTGAGACCATTTAGTGCTTTATATGTCAAAGTAGTATCTTAAAATCGATGCAAAATTTCACAGGGAGCCAATGCAGTGTAGATAAGATAGGGGTGATGTGCTCGAATCTTCTGGTTTTAGTGAGGACTCACGCTGCTACATTCTGTACTAAATGAAGGTTGTTTATACACCTATAGTAGTTGAACAACCAGACAGTAAGGCGTTACAATAGTCCAACCTAGAGGTGATAAAAGTGACAATATGTTTCTTATCTTGGCAGTATTTCTAAGGTGAAAGAAAGCTATCCTGGTACTATTATTCACATGTGCTTCAAACGAAAGGCTGGAATCTATAATCACACCGAGGTCTTTTACTGTTGCACTTGATGGAACAGAAAGGCCATCTAAAGTTACAATGTTATCAGAACGCTTACTTCTAGCTACTTGTGATCCTATGACTAGAACTTCTGTCTTATCAGGATTAAGCAGAAGAAAATTAATTAACATCCAATCTCCTATGTTCTGCAAACACTGCTCAATTTTAACAAACTGGTTTTTCTCATCTGGTTTTGCTGAGACGTATAATTGTGTGTCATCAGCATAATAATGAAAACTAATACCATGTTTACGAATTATGTTGCCCAGAGGAAGCATGTAAAGGAAAAAAAGCAGTGGGCCTAAAACTGAACCCTGTGGAACACCAAACTCCACTTGAGAACATGAGGAATGGTCACCATCTAAATCTACAAACTGATAACGATCAGCCAAATAGGATCTAAGCCACAAGAGGGCAGTTCCTTAATTCCTACTACATTTTCTAATCTGTGAAGGAGAATATTATGATCAATGGTGTCAAAAGCTGCACTGAGGTATAGTGACGCAACCCTGATCAGAGGCCCATAGGAGGTCGTTTACTACTTTACCAAGTGCTGTCTCTGTGCTGTGATGAGGCCTAAATGCTGACTGATAAAGTTCATTTATCCTATTTCTGTGTAGATGCTCAAATACCCATGAAAATTGACTGTCATTAGGATGCCTGAGAGCCTGGTCAGGGGTCCTTACACAACATTTTGTGGCAAAGCTCATACACATTTGCACGTATGGCCGCGAAACTCGATACACATTTAGAGGTCATTGAGCTGAACAACTTGCGCACTGCATGTAATGGGCTCAACTCAAAAGGAAGTCAGTTTTCTTCAATGAAAAAATCGATAGTATCAGGAAGAAAATAATGGAAGTTCAACCTCTAACAGCATCTCATGATCCAGTCCAGTCTAAAGCTTCCCGTTTAGATTTTCAGTGCTTTACAGGTATAGGACAGGAAGAGCTGTATAAACTCATCACTTCGACTAAATCAACAACATGCTTGCTAGATCGAATCCCAACCAGATTTTTAAAAGTAGTGATACATATGGCTGGAGAGCCGCTTCTAAAAATTATTAACTCTTCATTATATCTAGGTCATGTCCCTAAAGTCGGCAAGTTATTAAGCCTCTTCTTAAAAAGTCTAATTTAGACCCGAATTAACTAACAAATGACAGACCGATTTCAACCCTTCTGTATATATCAAAAATATTAGAAAAGGTAGGATCAGCCCAAATATGCACATTCTTGCAGGAAAACGATATCCTTGAAGAATTTCAGTCAGGTTTCAGGCCCCATCATAGTACAGAAACTGCACTAGTTAAAATTACAAATGACTTGTTTTTAGCTTCGGACCAAGGCTGCATCTCGATACTAGACTTGCTTGATCTTAGTGCTGCATTCGACACTATAGATCATAATATTCTCACAGATCGCTTACAACATCACGTAGGTATTCATGGACAGGCATTAAAATGGTTTAGATCCTACCTGTCCAATCGATACCATTTTGTAGATTTAAATGGAGAACTGTCTGGTGTAATGCCAATGAAATATGGGGTCCCACAAGGGTCAGTGTTAGGACCTCTGCTGTTCTACATATACATGCTGCCTTGGGTAACAACATTAAAAGACATGATTAGTTTCCAATTTTATTTTGAAGATATCCATTTATACATCTCCACAAAACCAGACGAAATACCCAAGTTGTCTAGACTAACTGAGTGTGTTCAAGATAAAAAATTGGATGGCCGATAATTTTCTTACTTCTCTACTAAATTCAGATAAGACGAAGATATTACTTATTGGCCCCAAAACAGCTCTCACAATTCCACAACGGCTCTCACAATTCCACTTGTGTTTAGAAGAATGTACTATTACATTGCCAGTCTTCTGATACGTTACAATCCACCACGTTCCTTAAAATCACAAAACTCCGGACTTCTGGTAATTCCCAGAATATAAAAATCTACAAAAGGAGGTAGGGCATTTTCATATTTAGCTCCAAAACTTTGCAATAGCCTTCCTGACAGTGTTCGGGGCTCAGACACAGTTTCCCAGTTTAAAAATAGACACAAGACACATCTCTAATCTGGCATACACGTAGTTCACCTCATAAGGAATACCTCCAGTACATCTATCCTGAATGGCAACTAGGCTAATTCTTTCCACCTGTTCTTCCTTTCTCTGCCCATCCCGAGGCATCTGGAGATTTTGCCAGTTCCAGTAGAGGCCAAACCTGCAAGGACCCTGAGGCATCCAGAGAAGGACCTGCTCCAGCTGGATTCTGCTTCATAATAGTTTGGAGCTAAACATGCTGCTCCTGAGCTCCCAGTGATCCAGACCCCATCTGCCCTCTGCACCTGCTGACTCATCCCTGTGCTGAACTGGACTTCATGGTAATTTAAATAACTTCTGCTATATCGAACGTCCAGCAGCCTAACACACACGATGATATACTGTATAATTTCTTTTATGTGTTAACACCCAAATGAGGATGGGATCCCTGTTGAGTCTGGTTCCTCTCAAGGTTTCTTCCTATTGCCATCTCAGGGAGTTTTTCCTTGCCACTATCGCCGTCACCCTTGGCTTGCTCATCAGGGACAATCTCATTATTTAAACACATTTTTCTCACTCATAGACACTTTCATTCATTTTCGTTTCATTTTGTGAAGCTGCTTTGAGACAATGACCATTGTTAAAAGCGCTATATACAGTCGTGGCCAAACGTTTTGAGAATTACATAAATATTGGAAATTGGAAAGGTTGCTGCTTAAGTTTTTATAATAGCAATTTGCATATACTCCAGAATGTTATGAAGAGAGATCAGATGAATTGCATAGTCCTTCTTTGCCATGAAAATTAACTTAATCCCGAAAAAAAACTTTTCACTGCATTTCATTGCTGTCATTAAAGGACCTGCTGAGATCATTTCAGTAATCGTATTGTTAACTCAGGTGAGAATGTTGACGAGCACAAGGCTGGAGATCATTATGTCAGGCTGATTAGAATGGTAGACTTGACATGTTAAAAGGAGGGTGATGCTTGAAATCATTGTTCTTTCATTGTTAACCATGGTGACCTGCAAAGAAACGCTTGCAGCCTTCATTGCGTTGCATAAAAATGGCTTCACAGGCAAGGATATTGTGGCTACTAAGATTGCACCTAAATCAACAATTTATAGGATCATCAAGAACTTCAAGGAAAGAGGTTCAATTCTTCTTAAGAAGGCTTCAGGGCGTCCAAGAAAGTCCAGCAAGCGCCAGGATCGTCTCCTAAAGAGGATTCAGCTGCGGGATCGGAGTGTCACCAGTGCAGAGCTGCTCAGGAATGGCAGCAGGCAGGTGTGAGAGCATCTGCACGCACAGTGAGGTGAAGACTTTTGGAAGATGGCCTGGTGTCAAGAAGGGCAGCAAAGAAGACACTTCTCTCCAAAAAAAAAACATCAGGGACAGATTGATCTTCTGCAAAAAAATATGGCGAATGGTCTGCTGAGGACTGGGGCAAAGTCATATTCTCGGATGAAGCCTCATTCCGATTGTTTGGGGCATCTGGAAAAAGGCTTGTCCGGAGAAGAAAAGGTGACGCTACCATCAGTCCTGTGTCATGCCAACAGTAAAGCATCCTGAGACCATTCATGTGTGGGGTTGCTTCTCATCCAAGGGAGTGGGCTCACTCACAATTTTGCCCAAAAACACAGCGATGAATAAAGAATGGTACCAAAACACTCTCCAGCAGCAACTTCTTCCAACAATCCAACAACAGTTTGGTGAAGAACAATGCATTTTCCAGCACGATGGAGGACCATAAGGCAAAAGTGATAACTAAGTGGCTCGGGGACCAAAACGTTGAAATTTTGGGTCCATGGCCTGGAAACTCCCCAGATCTTAATCCCATTGAGAACTTGTTGTCAATCCTCAAGATGCGGATGGACAAACAAAAACCCACTAATTCTGACAAACTCCAAGAAGTGATTATGAAAGAATGGGTTGCTATCAGTCAGGATTTGGCCCAGAAGTTGATTGAGAGCAGCCCAGTCGAATTGCAGAGGTCCTGAAAAAGAAGGGCCAACACTGCAAATACTGACTCTTTGCGTAAATGTCATGTAATTGTCGATAAAAGCCTTTGAAACGTATGAAGTGCTTGTAATTATATTTCAGTACATCACAGAAACAACTGAAACAAAGATCTAAAAGCAGTTTAGCAGCAAACTTTAAAACTAAAACTTTTAAACTTTAAAACTTTTAAAACTGTAAAAACTAATATTTGTGTCATTCTCAAAACTTTTGGCCACGACTGGACACTCCTCCTATGGAATTTATATGATTGCCAACAAACCAGGCCCATGTGATCTAAAGACACTGAGGATGCAAAATTATAGAGGGATTTTTGACATCTCAAATGAGTTAGCTATGACAATGCCTTAAACTTACGCTGAAAAGTGGTTAATAACTTTCTATATGACATTTTTTTAATATACTTCTTTATTGTTAAACACTACAAAATAGAATACAAAACACATACACATCACAACTGTTAACACTTACAGTACACACACACACACTCATGCACGCACGCATATACACACACACACACACACATTACAAATGTTAACACTCACACAGACACACAGACACACACACAAACACACTCATATATCACACACACATCCCAAATGTTAAGACTCACACACTCACATTTCTCACTCTCATATGCATGCAGAAACACACACTTACATCACACACATACACACACACACCCTTCCACACACACACACACACACACACACACACACACTAACAAGTCACTTGTCTTACAAACAAATCACACACATACTAACACACAAATCACAAATGTTAACACACAGACTCACACACCATACACACAAACATGCACAAACACATTTACTCGTCACACACATACTGACACATTCACACACCTCTCTCTCACACACACACACACACACACACACACTAACCCACTAACAGGATAAAAACACACTCAACAAATATTTATGGCCCAAGGTGACATCAGCCCTTTATAGTGTGTAAGTTGTGTGGTGCACCCGGGCGGCGACAGCTTTCTGTAGGTCTTAACGCTCAAATAATGCACAAGTTGTTGCACCCGGGAGGCAATGACCGAGGGTGCTTGGTACCGCTCATCGTTGCTTGCAACTGTATTATAATTTCTTTTATTATTATTGTTATCTTTAGTATAAGCTTATGTATGAATTTCACACATATTTCACACATCCACTTGCTGAGAAGCTCTTTTTTACAAAGCTACAAGAGGAAGTTCTACCACTTCTGTATTTCTGATCAAAAGACACAGATGAAGACACAGAGCACACTCACAGAGCAGGACCGAGACAGTAACAGTAACAGTGTGTAACAGAACAGGAGCTTTAATATCGTTCTGAAGTGGAGTCGGTGTGGAGATGTGTGAGTGTGAACTCAGGATGAAGATCCTCCTCATCTTCACCCTCTGTCTGATCTCAGGTAAAGAAATGCACGTCAGAATAATCCTCACTCTCAGCAGCACTGTTACATGAAGGAAGGTTTTGCTCTGATGAATGTTTGGTGTTTTGTTAGATGGAGGAGATTCCAAGGCAGTAACAGGATATTCAGGAGGCGGAGTCCTGATCAAGTGCAAGTACCATACAGAATACACACAAAACAAGAAATATTTCTGTAAGAAATCATGGTCGGTCTGTTCTGATCAAATAAAGACAGAAGCTAAAAACGAGTGGATAGATTCAGGGAGATTCTCACTGTATGATGACACCAAATCAGCAGAGTTCTGGGTGATGATCAGAAATCTCACTGTACAGGACACTGGGACGTACCACTGTTCAGTTGATATACGTTATGGGACAGACAGTTACATACCAGTGGAGCTGAAGGTAAATGAAGGTGAGTAGTAAATACTTATTCAGGCATTTTAATTAATAAAAAGTGACTAAAATTCGTCATGATTGTGGATCATTTCCCTTCCATAACAAATAAAACAATAACAATTCGTACATTGGAGATACTACATGTAACCCTACAGTTACGAAACCTTAACCACTATCATTATTGTATAAATATCATAATGATTAATTTCTGCACAATGATAACTGCCCGTAAGTCTGTTCTGACTTTCATGCATTATAATTCGGGCTTACTCAGCAGCTTTTGTTGATTAAATATGATTCGGCTTTTCACCAACACCTAGTGGTTTCAAATATGTCAAAGTCATTCAATATTGTCATCTGTTTTTTATCTTCATTTTGTCCTTTTGTTCCTTTGTTCTAGCTTTAACTTGTTTTAGTTTTATTGATCCATGTCAACTCTGATGGCAAAGAATGCTACTTTTTTAATTGAATGTACACCAAGTAAAAAGCAAAAAAATAAATAAATCTAAAATTAATTAAATCACTTGAAAAAGCAAAGGGCTGCTTGGATTTAGAGGCCTATGAGCTTTATGCTTCATCCTTCACTAGTTCGGACCACAAGTTTGTCTCCTTATTTGAAGGGTCATTAAGTGGTTCACATCGTCCACACAGGTCCGTCCAACTCATAGCAATATTTCTAGATTATATAAAAATAACTGTAATTTAATTTATAGGAGCAAAGCGTTTATTAATATGGAGTGAGACATTGAGAGTATTCAGAATACGTTTTTTAACTGTAATACTTAAATTGTAATTTTAGTAGATGCATCAATTTTTGTGTTTTTAACGCTGACTTTGGTCTTCAGAGGACTGAGTGCACACACAAGGGGACGCCTCAGCATGAACAAACCACTGTCTCTCTGTCTCTCTCTCTGTCTCGTTCATCCTCTGTACTGTATGTCCGCTTACATGGATTAGTGTAGTCAGATGCACTAGGCAGGGCCGCACCCTGGACAGGGGGCCAATCCACAGCTGGGCAAACAAACATGTGCATACTTGCACACTGTGGGCAATCTGAAAATGCAAATCAGTCTAATTTGCATGTCTTTAGACTTAGATTGTGGGAGGAAACCAGAGGAAACCCAAGAAGCGCAAGGTTTTGTGCATTTTAAAAACTCAATATATTATTGTAATATGCACACAGACCCAAGCCAAGGCACGACTCAAACCCCAGCACTGGAGATACGAGTACACAGTGCTGATCACTAAAACATCAGGTTGCCTATCAAACACACCGAATGAATTAGAAAAACTAGATCTTTCAGTAAGATCTAGAAAAAAAAATCAGATAAGTACAGATCCAAAATTGACACAGGATGGCAGGTATTCAGGTCAGAACAAAAGAAATGTAAGATTATTCAGCGGGTTTAACAGTGTTACAGTATAAGCTAGAACACACACATACTGACCTGATTGGTTGTGATTTGCAGATCTGTCCTATGAGAAGTTCAGCAGTGAGACTGTCCATGTAGGAGGAGATTTGAAAATCAGCTGTAAATACCCAGAATCCATCAGGAATAAGATCAAGTTTCTCTCCAAGAGATTTCACGATTCACCTTGTTCTTATAAGGCATCTGTTAATGAAAGTGGAAAATACGTAAATATGGGGAAATTCTCCCTGTATGATGACGGAGAAAGACGAATCTTGAGTGTGAGTATTAGAAATGTAACTGCGCGAGACTCTGGTGAATACTGGTGTGGAGCTGAAGCAGCCTGGGAATCTGATCAGGGACACAAGGTTTATTTCACACAGATCATCCTGACAGTCACTGGTGAGTTTGTAGAGACACAGAGACACACTGCGTTAACTATTCAGACATTACAGAGACTTCGTGTGAAGCTTCTACCATGTGACATCCTACCACAACTAGCGTGTGGTATTACTGGCAGTTAGTGAATATAACAATAACAGCAGAAGAAACAGATCATTTATTTTTATGAAGAAGCTTATTAAGACATGGCATTACATAGACGAATCTCCTAAATGATACAAAGGAGACTTTATTAGACTCCAACTCTGTTCAATGGAGAAACACTACATTAACTATTCTTAGTGCACATTCATACCAATACTAGTGTGTCATATACAACAATAATGCCAGTACACAAATATTTTTGCTTCAGTTTACCACAGTCAATAATTATGTTTTTTTTTTTTTGAAAAAAGTAAATGTACCCTGTATTGTGATGCATCTGTTATCAGTCATTTATTATCTAACTAAACATTTACTTCTTTAGAGCCATATGTCCCAGTTTCAACCTTGAAACCAATGCAAGCTTCATCATCACCATCATCATCGTCTTCTTCTTCTTCTTCTTCTTCTTCTGCTTTTACTTCTACTTCATCATCATCATCTCGGTTTACATCAGTTTCTCCTGCAACAGGTGATTCTGCTCAGACACACATCACACCCATAATCTAACTACATGACTTTGATCTGATCCCTAATGAATGATCATCATTTAGGATGAAAAAAGTGTCTGTTTCTCTTCCAGGATTTCCAGTTGTGATCCCGGTGTCTGTAATTCTTCCGCTGTTTCTCATTGGAATTTTATTCCTCCTTGTGATTCTTAAAAAAAGGCGCAAACTGCAAGGTACCCATGCGCAAACATGACACATTATTAAATGTTTAATGCATTCAGATTCATGTGACTGATCAAGTGGTGCAGAGGTGCAGCAGATAGCGTTGCTACCACATAGCCCCAATGTCCAATGCTCAATATTGAGCTCAGGTTCCTGCAACTCAGTTAAATACAAAATTTTAAATAACAACATTTACAACATTTACTGACTCCTCAACTGTTATTTACAGCAAGTAGACCTTCATCTGCCAGAAGAATTGTCCAAAGCTCAGAAAATGACAACAGGGTAATTATATTTATTATTTTGTGTGTGTGTGTTTGTGTGTGTGTGTGTGTTTGTGTGTGTGTGTGTGTGTGTGTGTGTGTGTGTGTGTGTGTGTGTGTGTGTGTGTGTGTGTGTGTGTGTGTGTGTGTGTGTGTGTGTGTGTGTGTGTGTTTGTGTGTGTGTGTGTGTGCCGTGTGTTTGTGTGTGTGTGTGTGTGTGTGTGTGTGTGTGTGTGTGTGTCGTGCGTGCGTGCGTGCGTGTGCGTGTGTGTGTGTGTGTAAAAGACATTGACTTTTTTGGTTTATGTTTCTTTTTACTCTCAGATTTCGCTTGAGCTCTGTGAGTATGAGGAAGTTAAAAACACCATGTACCGCTTTGCCCCAAATGCTGGACCTTCTACAGTTTACTCTGCTGTCGGCGAATCCCTCACAAGCCCCTGTGATCCTGATAAATCTATTTATGCAAACACTGAGTTACCTACAAGCCCTGGTGTCTCTACTTTTTATTCTACACGTGATTAATGTATATTAATGCGGCTAGTTTCTCATCATTAGTGCTTTAAGCATGTGGTGCTGGAACTCGACTTCTTCTTCTTCCTTTTTTTCCCCCTCCAAAATAACACATGAAGCAAAATGTGCCTGAAAAGAAGCAATGAAGAATTCTGTCTCAGTTGTCATTGTGGTGGTTTTGTTCCACCATTAGGCAGAAACAAATCTTATTTCTTCTTGTGAATGAGAAAGTCCAAAGAAATAAAGATGTATACCAGTTATTATTGATGAAGTGTGAACATTGGTGGCTCTATTTTTTTTTTACTATTTTTAAAAAGTCATGAAAGGTCTCAGAGCTCTGCCCAAAGTGATTGTGATGCTTCAGCTGAAATACCCCTTACACCTGAAACTCAATCTGTTTAACTCTTCTTCCAAACGCACCATTTCAGTGTTAAGGTCAAATGAGCTTCTCCTGAGCTGAGCTCTGTCCCACAAAAGAACAGCAGAGCTGAGCAGAGCCGGGGGAGAGTTTCCTTCATATCAAGGGATACAGTATGACCCTATCCTCACTATATTAAAACTTCTGTTGGCCGTTTTATTAGTGCTTTCCGTTCTTTACCGGTTTGGTTTTCTAAAAGCAGCCGACGAAGATTTAAGTTAAGACGTCAAGAAAGCGTTCAAGACGTTCATGGCTCGTAGCTCAGCCTAGAAATTTTCCAATATGGGAATATGAAATCTTGTTGATAGATGGATAAAGTATATGAAAAAGCAAGGAGATTATGTTTTTCTTTAGATTTTTCCTGATTTTCTCATGTCCAATTCCTCCCCAACGATTGATTCATTTTGAGCAAATCTTTAACATGACTCAGAAGAACGAGTAGTCTCGGAGAGTGATTCATTAATCTTCTACTGGGCGCACATACGCAAATCATTGCAAAAACCTCCGTAGGTTATGTACAGGAAACAGTATTGAACAGTTCTCCTCAATGAGTCTTCCAAGTCCCGAATGGTTTGTTCTTTTGTCACATGACTCCCATAGACCCTATGAAGTGCAATAGATTCAAAAGAACTAACGATTCAGACTAGAAGATATGATGGTGAGCTGCTCATTCTGTTTATAATAATATAATAATAATAATAATAATAATAATAATAATAATAATAATATAATTTTTATAATATTTATAATAATATAATAACTTAACGGCATTATAATATATTCAATACTGGAACTATAGGCATAATTTGGCTGTTGGGGGTCTGTTTATTGAAAATGTAACTTTTCAATGTATTGAAAATGTTATTTTATTTCTGATCAAAAGAACTAAATGACTCAAAAAAATATTTGTTCATTTTGATGAAATTATCATCTTGTCGAACTGCTCACTCACACAGCCATTGGGGGCAGCATAACACTCGGCGGAAAGCTCTATCCGCTCCTTCCGTTTGCGTAGGCTCACAAATGTCTCTGATTGGCTGTAGAGCCGTGATTAATGTGGAGCACGAAGTACCTCTCATCCCTCCCCTCTGAGCCAATCAGCTTTCTTTAAACCTCCGGCGGCGAGAGGTTACAGCATCAGCACCCGGGAATCGAACTCACAATCTCTGGATGATAGGCCGAGCACTTTACCACTGCGCCACTCAGAGGCTGCAAAGAGATTATGTTAAAGATTTTTATTTTCTAAAAGTCCATTTAGAATTAATTCTGCTGCCAGCGTGCGGATCATTTTTGACTCACCCGTGTACATCATGGAATTTCCATTTAAATATTCTAAGAATAGGATTTCTTCCAGTAATAATTTTGGTGCTGAAAAGCCAAAATGGAATGAAACATAAACTTGATAATATACATTATCCAAATCATGGCAAAATGTGAATTAATATCTGATGTGTTGTGATTATTAATTTCTTTTACATTTTTACTGTTGTTTTTGTGCATCTGAATGTCAAAATGTCACTAAATATGACTTTAAATTTTCACAATAGGCCACCTTTCAATTAACCAGTAACTTTCAATCATTTATCTTCTATAATGCTTATCCTGTACAGTGTTAAGGGAGCCTCGAGTCTATCCCAGGACACTTTGGGCATGAGGTGGGGTATAGTACTGTACACCCTGGACAGGTTGCCAATCCATTGCAGGGCACACACACACACACACACACACACACACACACACACACACACACACTACAGTTAATTTTGGAACATTCATGTTTAAGCATGAAGTGAATGGGTGGTAACTGGCTTGGCTCCCAACTTACTTTCATTGTTTCACAGAGTATAACTGATATACACTGCCTTAATTCATTAAGCTGGTGTTCTAAGCAGAGTTGGAACATAGATAAATAACGTTATGACGTCTAGAATGCAACTGCAAAATAAAACTGGAGGAAAAGATGGTGAGGTCTCTGGTAAATCTGATAACATTTTTTCACGAGGACTTCAGTGCCTCTCCAATCCAGGCTTTTTATCAGCCAGGTAAAGTCCTAAACTTCTTGTAGGAGCGTAGCTTTACCTAGAGTGTATGGGACTTGTTTCTTTGTTAAATTTGGAATACGATCATCCTCAGTTGTGGAATTAGATCGAGGATTTATATATTTTTAGTGGTTTCTCATGCTTGGCTCGGCGTTGGAAGAGAGGGTTTGCATTTTGCATCTCACTCACTCATCATCTATACCGCTTAATCCTGTATTCAGGGTCAAAGGGTGCCTGGAGCCTATCCCAGGAGATTTAGGGCACAAGATCCATCACAAGGCACACAGGCATATACACTGTAGCCAATTTGGGAATGCCAATTAACCTAACCTACATGTCTTTGGACTGTGGGAGGAAACCAGAGTACCCAGTTTTTAGATTTTTTGCACTGCATACCCACATGAATATTATATTACACAGTTAATATAGGTGGTAATGATGATGGAGGCCATCCTGTAAGGTTTTTGTCATGGATGATATTGGAGTAATACATTGAAATTCATTCACCAAAGCAACACAGAATTAACCCAGTGCTCACAGATCTCCAATTCTTTCCAAGCACACTTAATCGCATTTTTCATTAAAGTAATGTTTAACACGAGTTTCTGAAGGAATGTTCCATGCTACTCTCTCGTATATTTTTTCCAATTTCCCACCTCATGCTACAGGTAGCGCCGACTTTGGGCGGGGCTTATGAATGTGCTACTACCATTGGCTCTTGGGAATATCTGTCACTTCATCCTGTGATTGGATTAATCTTTTTTCTCTCAAACTTTTCTCTCTTTTATTTTTTAACTTCCTTCAACTGTTTATATGATTTTAACTCTTTTACTGACTATCTGGGTTACCTGGGTTACAGGTAGTTAGGAATCAACTCAACTCATTTGAATTGACAAATCATTTCCTCTAACAGATTTACACTGTGAAATTTGATACCCACCGTAAGTAGCTCATAGTTTGCATCAATGTTTGAATGAGCAATGTCATCCTCTACGCAAAGAGTGGACGTTGATGGCACAACACTGATTACTTCCTCTGTGGGAGAGAAAACTTGAAAAGGCTCGATCAGATGGGTTTCAGAAAGCAGCTCATAGTCTGCGTTACCATTTGAACAGACAATACGTTCAACATGATCTACTAATACAGGAGTGGAGGTAGACAAGGCGGCATTAATGACTTCCTGTGTGAATGGAACAATTGGAACAGTGTTATCCAGTGGGCTTGTAGATGATACATCTCTTATGCCACCTACGATCACCTCTGAATCATAAGATAGAGAAGTAAGAATGACACCAACAACAGATAAATGGGCTCTGGAGGTTTCATGATTATGTCACGGGTGATGTTGCAGATGAGGCATAAACGCAGAGGAAGGATGTTTAAAGGTGTTTTTAATAGTAAATAAAGAAATCAAACAAACAGATAAACTTCATGTAAAACAAACCAAAACAGGAATCTCCACTACTAGACAAGACCTAAACTTAACCAACATTTACTAGATTAAAACAACAGATGCAAGACGCCAACCTGGAACTGAAACAGAGTATTTATAATAACACAAATGGGCCAAATCGGTTCAGGTGAGCGCCCATGTCACCTGAACCGAGGTGCAACCTGGGAAATGAAGTCAAACTTAAAAGAACTACAAACAAAAATGTCTCTGAGCGCATGGCGCCCTCTAGGGGTTATCCCGAACAGATTACACTGTTCAACTGTACCAGATGGTTTGGGTTGTGCTTTATTTACACAACTTTAAGTGGCTTTTCTAGGTGTTGATCAGGATTAATGTGCTTTACTGTCTTCTACTGCTCTCCTAGAGAACCACTATGTCTGTCCTTTTCATTGTCCACTTCTGTGTGAGATTTGTCTATGTGCCACATCGTATGCAAATAAAAGCGTACAATACCAAATTTTGAGAGTGTGTCGCCAACAGTAACGCTGTCTTAAAGTCATAAATACAATGAGTGAATTCTTCCCATTTTCCTTTTTTTAACTCACCATGTTGAAAACATTGTTCAATTAAATTTTTCAATTCAATTTTATTTATATAGCGCTTTTAACAATTGACATTGTCGCAAAGCAGCTTTACACAATCAAAAGAAGTAAGTTTTTATGCAATGTGTATGAATCAAAATGATAAGATTGTCCCTGATGAGCAAGCCGAGGGCGACGGTGGCAAGGAAAAACTCCCTGAGATGGTAATAGGAAGAAACCTTGAGAGGAACCAGACTCAACAGGGAACCCATCCTCATCTGGGTGATAACGGATAGCAGAGAATGATCAGCATAATAATGTGTACTGGAAGTTCAGTGTAACAGGAGATGTGTTAAAATTAAAATTAGTCCAGTTTGTTCCCGGAGGCTCAGGTAGACTGTAGGAGATTCCAGTCCTGAGCTATCGAACAACTGAAGTCACAGGTCCCCAGAGCATCAATCGATGATAGGACAGTCTTCATGGAAACCATCCCCAGCCACCAAGCGCATCCAGGCAGACCACACGGGGCATCCATGTGACGAGATCTCCAACCAGAAGCAGGACTCCAGGACGGGTTAGACGGCTCCAGAGGGCAGAGGGGTCTGGATCACTGGCAACTCAGGAGCGAACATGTATAGCTCGACAGAGAGACAGGGAGAGGGAAAGGAGAGAGGGAGAGAGAGAGAGAGAGAGAGCAGAAAAGGAGAGAACAGTAAATAAGGAGAGATGCCAGTTAGGTCTGGTCACAGTCAACATGTATAAGGTGAATGTATATTAGTTTGAGTGCAAGCAGGGACTCCGGCAGGACTAACTATAACAGCATAACTAAAAGGGAGAGCCAGAAGGAAACACAAACATGAGGGGGAACTGAGATGTAAAGCAACCAATCACCTCACCGTCAACAAACCTGAGTGAACAATGAGAGTGGGGAGGACAGCATCTAAACATACCAGTTCACCAGAATACTCTACGTCCATGACTCCCCCAGATCTGCTCCTTTACCTAAGGCTAATCTATTTACAAAAATGCTTGGCTAAATAAATAGGTTTTTAGCCTAGACAAAGCATGAGACATAAGATCTTTCTTGGTTGTGTCCTTGGATATATCAAGAATTTTGGTTCCCCACCACAGAACTTCTTTCATAGCTTGCTTTTTTCATGGACCAACTTTCTTCTGTAGTTTCCTCATCAATACTTGCTGTTGATGTCCTCATTTTCTTTCACAGTTTTACAAGAAGGGACATCTTTGAGCAGTTATCTTTTCGTTTTTGTTTGTCCAGACAGTACCGCCTTGTAGCGATCCTGTCTCCATACAGTGGCGTGTAGCGTGCAAGGCAGGTGTCATCTAGTTCTCTGACAACTGATGTACAAATCTGTAAATTAAAAAACTTAGTTAGGAAAGAAAGTTTTAGAGGAATGTGTCAGTTTCTTTCACGTATACTTTGCAATGTTTATAATAAAGACTTTTGCAAAGGTATTTTTTCTACAATTACATTTCACAATTTTACCAACAAACGTAGCTTAGGTGAGAAAAGATACCTCACAAATTGACATGAAAGTAAACCAAAAGAAAAAATAAAACATAAAATTTCATATTCTTGAGCAAAAAAAAGAAAATAAAGGTTAATTAATCGTAAAACTAAGCACAGCCATGTTAAATTGTATTGTATCTCTAATACTGACAGTATGTACAATATGTATTTATCTAAGTTCCAGTCATGAGCAACTTATTACTGAGAACACATAGGTTATGTAATTAAAACATTTTTGTCACAAAATTACCCTGCCTTGTCAATATATTCTTCAGGAACAGTCCTCTTACAAGGAAATCCCACAGACCAGCATCCTCTTTAGTATGTTGCTGATGTAGAGCTTGAGCTGTAATTTCCTCCATTTCCAGTTGCAGTGAACACACTTGAAAAAGTATAACAGTTACAATTACACTGACAATTCTTGCAAACTACGTATGTGAATGTTAGCTTTCGTAACATTCAATAAATAATTTTTTATTTTTTCAGAAATAGAGCACTATTATAAACAACACAGAAATATTAAAGTTTACAAAAATGCATTAAAAATTTATAATAAACAGGTCAAATATAAAGCTTACAAAAACAAGAAAGAACAACAAAACAAAAACAATTACAAACAAATGTAGACAATATGGGGAACATTTTAGCTACATATTACAATAATGTTTTTAAGGCACTTTTGAATGAGCGCTGGGGCAATTTGGTGAACACAGTTTACGTGATCAGCGTTTTTGGTCTGTGGGAGGAAACCGAAGTAACCAGAGGAAACCCACTAAGCACAGGGGCAACATGTAAATAGTTCTGGATACACGAATCAAACATTGAGCCTGAAGGAGCAATATGACAGTTCTAAGCACTGCGCCACGATGCCGTCGTCCACGCAATGCTTAATCTTTTTTAGTTTAGTTTATATTGTTGTTGTCATCATCCAAATGTTTTTTGTTTGGGTTGCTATGTTGATAAGTGGTCGCAGTTGGTGCTAATTTGTAAAGCAATGAAAAAAGGTGCCTATATAAAAAAAATTAATTCTGCTTCTTCTTCTTATTATTCTTATTATTATTCTTATTATTATTATTATTATTATTATTATTATTAAAGAAACAAAGTAGAAACTAGGAAAGTAAGGATAAATTCTTCATGTATGATGACATTAAAAGAATCACTAAAATGATCCAAATTTCCCATCACTATTATAAACACGTGCATCTCAATGAATTTGAGTATAATTGAAAAGTTGATTCATTCAATAATTTAATTTAAAAGGTGAAATTCATATATATATATATATATTCTGTATATAAAATTTGATGAAGGTCACCACTGACCTTACAGCTGCTGACCCTGAATTCTTAACAGTTCCTAACAGATTTGAGTTCTGCCTTCGACACCATCTCGTGCACTATTGTATTAAACTGCTTAGCTGCTGTAGGCATCCCAGAAATTCCTCTCACCTGGTTCACTTCAAACCACTCTAACCATTCTCAGTACAATTCATTGGATAAAAAAAAAAAAACAAGGTCAAAAACCTGGGGGTCACCATTGACAGTACTCTGATATTCAAGTCCCATATCAACAGTGTCTACAGATTGTGTTACCTCTAGCTCTGTAATGTTTTTTGTCTCTGCCCATTCCTCACCCTACAATCTGCTACCTCTCTCACACACGCATGGTCAACTATTGCACTGGTAACTGCAATTCACTTTTACGGTCTAATAAAAAAGCTCCTCTAAACACACCAGAATTCTGCTGTCTGTATCATAACTTGAATATCCATGATCTTTACTGAAAGTCCAAATCCCTCCTTTTCCTGTCCGTGTGCTGATCTGATTAATATACTGTTGCTGCTCTAGTGTTAGTTTAGTTAATTAAAATTAACAAAATTTAACTAAAAACTCAAAATCCTCACGCTCCATAACTGTATTTTCTAATGTTTGCTAACGGAGATGCAGAAGGGTGTCTGGATTCACAGTGTGTTGGCAGTATAACAGCAGCTTCCCCTGATTGTTTAATCCTTAATTTTTTTTATCAAGGGAAGCCAACTCCATCCACCCTTGCTTCCCCCTGCATGAGTCTGGCCAAGCACAGTTTGATGAGAATAGAATTTTCTGTCCATTTTCTTTGAACATGATGGTAAAAGTGCAGTACCATGTTCTGCCACACATTCACTCCACAATATGGCGTGCTCTTGCACATGCTGTAAAATATATAAAAGAAGAGACATGCAGTCGGCAACAACAAAGAGGAGTTTATTAAAGAAACAAAACTTTCAAACAAAGTGTTGTTTTTAGAACTGAAAATGACATGAAAGAACTGGGGGAGCCTGGCTTCCCTTGGCTTCCAGGAGAATACACCCCTGTCTCTCACACTCTTCGCTCTTCCTCATCAATACTCCTCTTTACACCCCCTGCCCACCTGACCACCATGGGATCTAGAGACTTCACCACTCCTTGTTTCTGGGATTCTCTTTCAGAAAACACGTGTAACACAGACTCTCCATCCACAATCAAGTTATGCCTTCAGACCCATTTACACAGTAGCGCCCTATCCCACATGATGTAAGGCTGCTGCACTCAAATCTTTATATGTCAATTGTTTCAAGGTTTAAGGTATTTACTACTTGCTGTTATTTATTGTTTGTTTGTTTGTTTGAATTTTGAATGGTGATGTTGGATAAATAGAAAAAAAAATGTTTTTTTAATAATAAATAAATAAATAAATAAATAAATAAATAAATAAATATGCATAATTTAGGGCCTAAGCACTATAGAGTGCAGAATAGGGCCCTCTTGTTTTCATAAGCATAATTTTAAATTTTCCAGCATTTTGGGCTTTTAGGGCTCTTAGCATGCTCAAAAACTCAGGAAAATTAGCTGCCATTTGATGCCTGAGAGCCTGGTCAGGGACCCTCACACAATATTTTTGCTGCATAGCTCATTCACACTTGCATGTAAGGCCGTGAAACTCGATACACATTTCGAGCTCATTGAGCTGAACAACTTTCGCACTGCATGTCCTGGGCTCAACTCAAAAGGAAGTCAGTTATTTTTGGTTGTTTGAAAAACGCACCCGATGGATTTTTGATATACTCCTTCCAGGGAATTTATATGATCATTACCATCGCGGGCCGATGTGATCTAGAGGTACCGAGGATGCAAAATTACAGGGAGATTCTTGATATCTCAAACGGGTTGGCTGTGATAATGTCTTAAACGTACGCTGAAAAGTGGTTAATAACTTTCTATGTAGCATTTTTTTTTAATTGAAACAATACAACAATAGAACACAAAACGCACACATCGCAACTGTTAACACTCGCACACACACACCCGCACACACACTCACGCACGCATATATGCGCACGCACACACTCTTACATCACACACATACATACACACAGATTACAAATGTTAACACTCTCTCACACACACACACACACACACACAAACACACTCATATATCAAACACACACACACACACACACACACACACATCTCAAATGTTAAAACTCACACACACACACACACACATCTCTCTCTCTCATACGCGTGCAGAAACACACATATACACACATACACCCCTCCACACACACACACTAACAAGTCACATGTCTCACAAACACATCACACATACGAACACACACATCACAAATGTTAACACACAGACTCACACACCATACACACAAACATGCACAAACACATTTACTTGTCACACACATACCGACACACCTCTCTCTCTCTCACAGACACTAACCCACTAACAGGATACACACACACTCAACAAAGCTGACATTAGCCCTATATAGTGTGTGAAGTGTGCAAGTTGTGTGGGGCACCCGGGCGGCAACAGCTCTTTGTAGGTCTTAACACACTCAAATAAAACACAGGTTGTTGCACCCGGGAGGCAATGACCGAGGGTGCTTGGGCCCGCTCATCGTTGCTTGCAACTGTATTATTATTTTATTATTGTTGTTGTTATCTTTAGTATTGTGCTTATGTACATATTTCACACTTATATTTCACACATGCACATTCTGAGAAGCTCTTTTTCACACGGCTAGAAGAGGAAGTGACCGCTGCTGTATTTCTGGTCTCAAGACACAGATGAAGACGCAGAGCACACTCACAGAGACAGGGACAGTGTGTAACAGAACTGGAGCTTTAATATCTTTCTGAAGTGGAGTCGGTGTGGAGATGTGTGAGTGTGAACTCAGGATGAAGATCCTCCTCATCTTCACCCTCTGTCTGATCTCAGGTAAAGAAATGCACGTCAGAATAATCCTCACTCTCAGCAGCAGTGTTACATGAAGGAAGGTTTCGCTCAGACGAATGTTTGGTGTTTTGTTAGATGGAGGAGATTCCAAGGCAGTAACAGGATATTCAGGAGGAAGAGTCCTTATCAAGTGCAAGTATGATACAGAATACACACAAAACAAGAAATATTTCTGTAAGGGTTCATGGTCGGGCTGTTCTGACCAAATAAAGACAGAAGATAAGAATAAGTGGATAAATTCAGGGAGATTCTCACTGTATGATGACACCAAATCAGCAGAGTTCTGGGTGATGATCAGAAATCTCACTGTACAGGACACTGGGACGTACCACTGTTCAGTTGATATAAGTTATAGGACAGACAGTTACATACCAGTGGAGCTGAAGGTAAATGGAGGTGAGTAGTAAATACTTATTCAGGCATTTTAATTAATAAAAAGTGACTAAAATTCGTCATGATTGTGGATCATTTCCCTTCCATAACAAATAAAACAATAACATTTTGTACATTGGAGATATTATATGTAACCTTACGGTTACAAAACCCTAACCTGTCACGCACGCGGCAGAACGGGGTGAAACGCATGAGCACGTGAGGAAGGTGACAGCGTGGGAAAAAAGTAAAATGAATAAATATATAATCAAACAGGTCGCGGGAAAGACGTGACACATGATACTAACCACTATCATTATTGCATAAACATCATAATTATTCATAAGCCTGTTCTGACCTTCATGCATTACATGTAAAGTTTATTCAACAGCTTTTGTTGAGTAAATATACGTTGGGAGAAATCAGTAGCAGTAATCAGAAATGTTAGCTACAGCACTCGGCTTTTCCCCCAACACCTGGTTTAAAATGTGTCGAAATCATTCAATACCGTCATCTCTTTTTTATCTTCATTTTGTCCTTTTGTTCCTTTGTTCTAGCTTTACACAGTTTTATTGATCCATGTCGACTCTGATGGCAAAAAATGCTACGTTTTAATTGAACGTACACAAATTAAAAATCATAAGTTGTTCAAAGAATCTAAAATTAATTAAATCACTTGAAAAAAGCAAAGGGCTGCTTGGATTTAGAGGCCTATGAGCTTTATGCTTCATCCTTCACTAGTTCGGACCACAAGTTTGTCTCCTTATTTGAAGTGTCATTCAGTGGTTCACACTGACGTCCATTTCCCTCCACCTCATAGGAGTTTTTCTAGATCATGTAAAAATGGCTGAAATTGAATTTATAGGAGCAAAGCGTTTATTAATATGGAGTGAGACATTCAGTATTCAGAATACTTATTTTAACTGTAATACTTAAATTGTAATTTTAGTAGATGCATCAATTTTTGTGTGTTTAACGCTGACTTTGGTCTTCAGAGGACTGAGTGCACACACAAGGGGACGCCTCAGCATGAACAAACCCCTCTCTCTCTCTCTCTCTCTGTCTCTGTCTCTCTCTCTGTCTCGTTCATCCTCTATACTGTATGTCCGCTTAGGTTTAGTGTAGTTAGATGCACTAGGCAGGGCCGCACCCTGGACAGGGGGCCAATCCACTGCTGGCAAACAAACATGCACATACTTACACACTGTGGGCAATTTGGAAATTTAAATCAGTCTAATGTGCATGTATTTAGACTTAGACTGTAGGAGGAAACCAGGAGAAACCTAAAAAGCACAAGCATGTGTGACACAAAATTGTGTTGTCTCTTTTCTTTAAATAAAAACATTTAGGCACAACGCAAACCCCAGCACTGGAGATACGAGTACACAGTGCTGATCACTAAAACATCAGGTTGCCTATCAAACACACCGAATTAATTAGAAAAACTAGATCTTTCAGTAAGATAAAATAATAATAATAATAATAATAATAATAATAATAATTACAGATCCAGATCCATATTCTCAGGTCAGAACAAAAAAAATGCAAGATTATTGAGCGGGTTTAGCAGTGTTTAGTGCTTTAACACACACACACACACACACACACACACTGATCAGATTGGTTGTGATTTGCAGATCTGTCCTATGAGAAGTCCATCAGTGAGACTGTCCATGCAGGAGGAGCTTTAAACATCAGCTGTAAATACCCAGAATCCATCAGGAGTCATCCCAAGTTTCTGTGCAATACAAGGCTACAAGAGTCAGTTTGTTTTTATAAAAAATCTGTTAATGAAAGTGGAAAGTATGTAAATCTGGGGAAATTCTCCCTGTATGATGACAGAGAAAGACAAATCTTGAGTGTGAGTATTAGAAATGTAACTGCGCGAGACTCTGGTGAATACTGGTGTGGAGCTGAAGCAGCCTGGGAATCTGATCAGGGATACAAGGTTTATTTCACACAGATCAACCTGACAGTCACTGGTGAGTTTGTAGAGACACAGAGACACACTGCATTAACTATTCAGACATTACAGAGACTTCGTGTGAAGCTTCTACCATGTGACATCCTACCACAACTAGCGTGTGGTATTACTGGCAGTTAGTGAATATAACAATAACAGCAGAAGAAACAGATCATTTATTTTTATGAAGAAGCTTATTAAGACATGGCATTACATAGACGTATCTCCTAAATGATACAAAGGAGACTTTATTAGACTCCAACTCTGTTCAATGGAGAAACACTGCATTAACTATTCTTAGTGCACATTCATACCAATACTAGTGTGTCATATACAACAATAATGCCAGTACACAAATATTTTTGCTTCAGTTTACCACAGTCAATAATTATGTTTTTTTTTTTTTTAACAAAGTAAATGTACCCTGTATTGTGATGCATCTGTTATCAGTCATTTATTATCTAACTAAATATTTACTTCTTTAGAGCCATATGTCCCAGTTTCAACCTTGAAACCAATGCACGCTTCATCATCACCATCATCATCGTCTTCTTCTTCTTCTTCTGCTTTTACTTCTACTTCATCATCATCATCTCAGTTTACATCAGTTTCTCCTGCGACAGGTGATTCTGCTCAGACACACATCACACCCATAATATAACTACATGACTTTGATCTGATCCCTAAATAATGATCATCATTTAGGATGAAAAAAGTGTCTGTTTCTCTTCCAGGATTTCCAGTTGTGATCCCGGTGTCTGTAATTCTGCTGCTGCTTCTGTTTGCAATCTTATTCCTTCTTGTGATTCTTACAAAAAGGCGCAAAATACAAGGTACCCATGCACAAACATGTGACTGGTTCATGATCAAGTGGTGCAGAGGTGCAGCAGATAGCGTTGCGATCACATAGCCCCAATGCTCCAATGCTCAATATTGAGCTCAGGTTCCTGCAACTCAGTTAAATCCAAAATTTAAAAATAACAACATTTACTGACTCCTCAACTGTTATTTACAGCAAGTAGACCTTCATCTGCCAGAAGAATTGTCCAAAGCTCAGAAAATGACAACAGGGTAATTATATTTATTATTTTGTGTGTGTGCGTTTAGTATCAAAGCCATATTTTGCAAGAACAGGGAGTAAAACATTGACTTTTTTTTTTGGTTTCTTTTTACTCTCAGATTTCTCTTGAGGTCTGCGAGTATGATGAGTGTAAAAACACCATGTACCGTTCTGCCCCAAATGCTGGACCTTCTACAGTTTACTCTTCTGTCGAATCACCCACAAGCCCCTCTGATCCTTCTCAAACTATTTATGCAAACACATTGTTACCCACAAGCCCCTGTGTCTCTACTGTTTATTCTACACCTCAACCTTCCAGAATCGCCTTGGATCAGGACATCTACTGCACAGCTTAGTTACCAAAAGGTCTCTGCTGGAAAATCTGCTGTAAAGCTTTAATAATGCAATTCAATAGATTATCTTTAAGTACTACGGTGGTTTTATGTGATACATAGTACCGTTCCTCATGTATATTAATGCGGCTAGTTTCTCATCATTAGTGCTTTAAGCATGTGGAGCTGGAACTCGACTTCTACCTATTTTCCTCTCCAAAATAACACATGAAGCAAAAATGTGCCTAAAAAGAAGTAATGAAGAATTCTGTCTCAATTGTCATTGCGGTGGTTTACTGTAGTTTCACCATTTGGCAGAAACAAATCTTGTTTCTTCTCGTGAATGAGAAAGTCCAAAGCCATACATGTAAAGATGTATACCAGTTCTGTACAAGTCATGACAGTTCTCAGAGCTCCACCCAAAGTGAATGTGATGCTTCCGCTGAAACCTACACCTGAAACTCAATCTGTTTAATTCATCTAACAAATGAACCATTTCAGTGTTTATGTAAAAAGAGCTTCTCCTGAGCCGAGCTCTGTCCCACAAAAGAACAGCAGAGCTGAGCAGAGCCGGGGGAGAGTTTCCTTCATATCGAGGGATACAGTATGACCCGTTCAGTCAGGTATTAAATCACACAAGGTACTTTCGCACTATGGCCAATATAGTGCGGTAGGTCCAATTGGTCAAATCTGCAATATGGCGAAACTGAGTGGATAAATACCTCAAACAGAATTGAGAAAGTTTGAATCTTAAACATTGTTTTAAAGCACCTTAATGAACACTATCTAAACTGATTAGTCCATGTGCTTAAGTATTCACACATTTTTGTCACAAAAATCTGCGTTGCTGGTGACAGGGACCGCAGGCAAATCCTGGTGTCACAATCAGCCCGAGTCTTCACTCTATGATGGTGAGCCGAAACTATCCTCACTATATTAAAACTTCTGTCGGCCGTTTTATTAGTGCTTTCTGTTCAAGGTTCCTGTCTCCCCAGTCTCTGCTGTGCAGGTGTAAACGTTACATCAGTTTATTTGTCACTGCAGTGTGAGCAAAAATGTACGTCCTTCTGACGTTTTATCTGTATGGTTGTCTAAAAGCAGACGTATGAGGACGAAGATTTAAGTGAGGACGTAAAGAAAACGGTGCATTCATGGCTCGCAGCTCAGCCTAAAACATTTTTCAGTAGGCCACCTTTAAGACTCTTTTCCCCAATTAAAAGATGTATTCTGTGAATCGCTAATGCTGCATGCTTTAAGCCACAGTCACAGACTCATTTGGCACTTGTAAAAATATAAAACAAAAATGTAAAAAGCTGCATCTGAGGAGGATCATTTTGTAAAGATCAGGGTGACGCAGCAAATTGGGCCTGCTCCCATTTTACTTAATCACCATGTACATCGAGGTACAGCTCAAGACATTTAAATACTCATCCATCGCTGTGCAACCTGCTAAGATGGAGTTGCATGAGACTAAACATGTCCGAGTTGGGTAAAAAATAAATAAATAAATAAATAAATAAACGGTGTGAAATCAGATTTTTAAGCATTTTTTAACACATATTAATTTTGTATTTTCTTTTACTTTTATTAATTTATATAACCACTTCATTGGTACTGAGGCTGTTTCCAGCATATTACACAATAGAAAAATTCTAATGACTTTCGTGTAATTCACATTAATTTGACAAACTAGTTAACAAGTAACATACATTCATTTATCTTCTATAACGCTGATCCTGTACAGTGTCATGGGAGCCTCGAGTCTATCCCAGGACACTTTGGGCATGAGGTGGGGTACTGTACACCCTGGACAGGTTGGAACGTAGATAAATAACGTTATGACATCTAGAATGCAACTGCAAAATAAAACTGGAGAAGAAGATGGCAAGGCCTCTGGTTAAGCCGATGACCCCACGACTCTCCTCTGGGATATGCCCGTTTCACCTGCCGATCTTAAAAGGCTTCATTCAGCGCTCCTATTGGACATGGCGCAAGCAGTCCACTCACTTTTAAAAACTGAGCTGAACCAGCAGATGCTTTATCGCCCGTAAATATGACTCTGGAACAAGTAAAATCATAATATGAAGACGGCGGCCAACATCTGCGTGAGATAGAAAATGATCTAAATGATTATATTGTAGCGACAGGCTGGTAAGTGTGGATGCGCTATGGAAGGAAAACGAGTATCTAAAAGGAGAAGCTGGATGATTTAGAGAACCGTTCACAGAGATCTAATATGACAGTGTTGGGCGAATTAGGACACAAGGTCCATTGCAGGGCACACACACTACAGCCAATTTGGGAATGCCAATTAACCTAAACTACATGTCTTTGGACTGTGGTAGGAAACCCACCAAGCATGGGGCGAACATAGAGCACACAAAGACAGGAATCGAACCCAGGTCCTGGAGGTGCAAGGCGACAGTGCTAGCCACTACACCACCGTGCCGCCTGTGCATTTTACATCTCTAATTACTAAATATTGTGCTTTTTTTTGTTGTTGTTGTTGGATCCCATCATTTTAAAGTTCATGGTCACAAAATGTTTTTTTTTTTCCTTGTCCTTTTATTTTAGATTTTATGCCCTGCATACCCTTGAATATTCTATTACACAGTTAATATAGGTGGTAATGAAGATGGAGGCCATCCTGTAAGGTTTTTGTCCTGGAATGTCAGGGGGATAAATGGTCCTGTTAAAAGAGCCAAAGTTTTTTTCCTTCTTAAATATTTCAAACTAGATAAAGTATTTCTTGTAGAAACACATCTCAGATTGGAAGACCACAATAGAATCCATAAATCATGGGTCAGTCACATTTTTCATTCAAAATGTAATAGTAGATCCATGACAACCTTTTGTCATTAACTCCCAAGCTTAATTTTCACCATCTGATATTTTTGAGAAACTTGAACTGTGCCATTGACCCCTTGCTTGACAGATCTACCATTAGTGGAAACTCAATCCACTCCTGCTATACAACAAAAGAATTGTGTGACTTCATCTTGAGCAGTATCAATACTTTACTTTTCCATTTACATTTAATAAAATGGAATCGGTGTCCTGCTCATTACGTTTGGGAACTCTAAAGACTAGAATGAAGGATAAAAAAGGAACTGCAAGCACCATCACAATCCATTTTAGACTTGGACTGTCATGGTCTCTAGCTGGTGTTTGTACTGGCTGATGTAGTGGCCGTGGGCATATATGGCAGACATGCACGCAGAGGGGTGTGTCAACAGAAAGTCTTTATTAACCAAAACTCAAACAGACAACCAAACAATGAACTAAAACAACAAACTCAAACTAAAGCTAGGGCTCAGGAAAAACACAGGGAACCAGGAGCTGACATGGGAACCAGGAGCTGACATGGGAACCAGGAGCTGACATGGGAACCAGGAGCTGACATGGGAACCAGGAGCTGACAGAAGGAACCAGGGATGAGGAAACATGGAGCTGGAGCTAACTAAAGACACATAGGGGAACTAGAGACAAGACTGGACAGGACGTGGCTGGAACTAGAGATGGGGCGGGGACTGGAGAGACAGGACTGGAGAGACAGGGCTAGACAGGACCAGGGGCAACAGAGACTAGAGACCAGATGGGTTAGTGGTTAATAGAATTAGTAGCTACATGGAATACGGAGATACGGGATGCTGACCTAACCGGGTTAGTATCTAATGGGGTTAGTGGCTAACCAGGTTAGTAGTGACCTAATACAGAAACAGAACACAAAAGGCAGGGCACACATGAGGCTATACCAAATTAGCAGCTAACCTACTAGTGACCATAACCACTAGCAGGCTAGCCCTACTGGCGGCTAACCCCTCATGTGGCTACACATACAAGGGAATAAACCAGAAGACAGAACAGTACTTACACAATACACAGGAGGAGACACAGCCTAACTACACACTGAACAGAGCAGCTCCATGAATCCACAGACACAAGGAACATCAAGAAAACAAGCAATAGAGCCCTCTAGAAAAACAAAGGTAAAACAATATAACTAAAATGTAAACTCAAAGAACAAACAAAAAGGAATTCCCACATGACGGTATGTACAAAAACAAACATACCAAACAAACAATGCTCGACCCAGTTTCCCAGAACAAACTGCTATTTATAGACACTTTAATGAGCCACCTCAGTTCAGGTGAGCACTCATCACTTGACTGAGGTGCCTTCTGGGAAACTGAGTCGATCAACAAAAACTACAGAGACAGACAGACATGAACAGTGACCTCTAGTGGAGGTTCCTAACATGGACAAATTATCGCACCAGCAGTCATTCATGGCCGAATTATTGCGTGCTCCGATCTCTGTGTTTTGTGTCTGGTGTCAAGAATACATTCTTGTTTTTCACACTGTCGACCTTTTTGCTTCCCCTGTTACGTCTACTTCCTCACAAATTGGATTTGATCACCCGGTTTTGACCTTTTGCTTTGCGTTCCTAACTTCGTCTCTGCCTAAATCCCCAGGATGACTGCAATGCTGAATACAGGTGCATGTTTTCTGAAACCAAGTTTGATCACAAGCGCTTCGATTCACAACCCCGATCTCCTTACACGGCTGCTCACTCAACCCGCTTTCACATTTATTTCATAAAAAAATCTGTTAAACTAAGTTTATGGAGGTATTGTTTGGGGGGTACTCCATTCACTCCAATTGGGGTGCCAGCTTAACTCAAACAAACCTGAAACAACATGCAGAAGACTCTAGACTTAAAAGCAAACTCATCTGTTTTGTCCATATTTTTTTTATATAATTTGTCAAAAAAAAAACTTGTTTTACAAATATTTCTCTGACAATAAATGATTGCATGCATCAGCAAACCAGAGCTACTGTATCTGTGAGCTGTATAACTGGCAGATAAATAGTCCTCCTCCCTGTAAAAATCCGCACCCTAAATCAACATTCTTTTTTAGTGATCAGTGCATGACTGGGTTTCACTTGAGTGTGTCAGCAAGAGGCTCACACACAAATACTAAACATAGTATTGAACTTTTCACTCATGTACAGTCGTGGCCAAAAGTTTTGAGAATGACACAAATATTAGTTTTCACAAAGTTTGCTGCTAAACTGCTTTTAGATCTTTGTTTCTGTTGTTTCTGTGATGTACTGAAATATAATTACAAGCACTTCATACGTTTCAAAGGCTTTTATCGACAATTACATGACATTTATGCAAAGAGTCAGTATTTGCAGTGTTGGCCCTTCTTTTTCAGGACCTCTGCAATTCGACTGGGCTGCTCTCAATCAACTTCTGGGCCAAATCCTGACTGATAGCAACCCATTCTTTCATAATCACTTCTTGGCGTTTGTCAGAATTAGTGGGTTTTTTTTTGTCCACCCGTCTCTTGAGGATTGACCACAAGTTCTCAATGGGATTAAGATCTGGGGAGTTTCCAGGCCATGGACCCAAAATTTCAACGTTTTGGTCCCCGAGCAAAGTCCCCTTAGTTCTCACTTTTGCCTTATGGCACGGTGCTCCATCGTGCTGGAAAATGCATTGTTCTTCACCAAACTGTTGTTGGATTGTTGGAAGAAGTTGCTGTTGGAGGGTGTTTTGGTACCATTCTTTATTCATGGCTGTGTTTTTGGGCAAAATTGTGAGTGAGCCCACTCCCTTGGATGAGAAGCAACCCCACACATGAATGGTCTCAGGATGCTTTACTGTTGGCATGACACAGGACTGATGGTAGCGCTCACCTTTTCTTCTCCGGACAAGCCTTTTTCCAGATGCCCCAAACAATCGGAAAGAGGCTTCATCCGAGAATATGACTTTGCCCCAGTCCTCAGCAGTCCATTTGCCATACTTTTTGCAGAAGATCAATCTGTCCCTGATGTTTTTTTGGAGAGAAGTGTCTTCTTTGCTGCCCTTCTTGACACCAGGCCATCTTCCAAAAGTCTTGGCCTCACTGTGCATGCAGATGCGCTCACACCTGCCTGCTGCCATTCCTGAGCAGCTCTGCACTGGTGGCACTCCGATCCCGCAGCTGAATCCTCTTTAGGAGACGATCCTGGCGCTTGCTGGACTTTCTTGGACGCCCTGAAGCCTTCTTAACAAGAACTGAACCTCTTTCCTTGAAGTTCTTGATGATCCTATAAATTGTTGATTTAGGTGCAGTCTTAGTAGCCACAATATCCTTGTCTGTGAAGCCATTTTTATGCAACGCAATGATGGCTTTCTTTGCAGGTCACCATGGTTAACAATGAAAGAACAATGATTTCAAGCATCACCCTCCTTTTAACATGTCAAGTTTGCCATTCTAACCCAATCAGCCTGACATAATGATCTCCAGCCTTGTGCTCGTCAACATTCTCACCTGAGTTAACAAGACGATTACTGAAATGATCTCAGCAGGTCCTTTAATGACAGCAATGAAATGCAGTCGAAAGCATTTTTTTTCGGGATTAAGTTAATTTTCATGGCAAAGAAGGACTATGCAATTCATCTGATCTCTCTTCATAACATCCTGGAGTAGATGCAAATTGCTATTATAAAAACTTTAGCAGCAACTTTTCCAATTTCCAATATTTATGTAATTCTCAAAACTTTTGGCCACGACTGTATACTGTAGGTTCTCCTCATACACACGGTATAGGGGGCTCAGTGATAAGTTTCTCATTCACCATGCAGAAGGCCTGGATTTGAATCTCGGTCAGTGTCCAAACCCAGTTACTGAATGCAGGGAATACTTAGTGCCGGTCCCAGGCCTGGACAGAAGGGGACGGATGCATCAGCTCGTGTCCAGTAACTGAGAAATTAAAACAAAATAAATCTATGATATAAGAATAACAAATAAAAAACTGATTCACTATTAATTACATGGCACTGTCTTGTTACATCCAACGTTATCTTTTTAACTAACTAAATTAACAGGTTAAAAAAAAATAATAATTATAGTAGTCACAATTAAAGCTGTTCAGAAATCAATCTGGTCATTTGGTCAAAGAAGTGCAGAGTCCTGTACCAGCAGGTCTAAAGCAGGGGCCCTGGCTCAGCGCTTCAGTGAAGCCCAGGTCACAAGATGTGCAGCTGTTTTTTGCTTGATCAGAAAGGGAAGTGTTTACTGCATCGCTTAACTGATTAATATGCAGACAAAAACACAACGTTAACACACACTCACAGAGCAGGACATAGACAGTAACAGTGTGTAACAGAACAAGAGCTTTAATATCTTTTTGAAGTGGAGTCGGTGTGGGACCTCAATATGAAGATCCTCCTCATCTTCACCCTCTGTCTGATCTCAGGTAAAGAAATGCACTTCAGAATAATCCTCACTCTCAGCAGCAGTGTTACTTTATATGAAGGAAGGTTTCGCTCAGATGTACAGTATGTTTGGTGTTTTGTTAGATGGAGGCGATTCCAAGGAAGTAACAGGATATTCAGGAGGAGGAGTCCTTATCAAGTGCAAGTATCATACAGGATACACACAAGAAAATAAATACTTCTGTAAGGGTTCAACCCCAGGCTGTCCTAACAATACAAGGAGACATACTAAAAACGAGTGGATAAATTCAGGGAGATTTTCACTGTATGATGACACCGAATCAGCAGAGTTCAGGGTGATGATCAGAGAGCTCACTGTACAGGACGCTGGCACGTACCACTGTGTAGCTAATATAAGTATTGTAAAAGACAGTTACACACCAGTGGAACTGAAGGTAAAGGAAGGTGAGTTTCCAACTATTGCATTCTGCTCATCAACCCGAAGGTCTAGCGTAATTAACAGAAATGGCTATTTTATGACATTATGTTAAGTAATTAATATGTTAAGAGACTTTTTGCTCTGTCTCTTTTAGCCACTTAATTTATTTTCGTTATACAAGGCTAAGAAACTAGTCATATTGATGTGCATTATAAATTCAATACTCAACCATATTCGAACTGTATGAATCAACATCTAATCATTGCTGCACAAGGACTTTCTATAAGTCTTGTTTGTCATATAATACGGTTACTAAAATTCAAATCCACCAAAAGAAGAGCTGTTTAAGTTATATGGAGTTCTCTTTCGTTATTGGAGGCTCAGGTACAAAACTGTTTGGAGGGATTTCAATGTGAGCTACAGTCACATTAATCAAGTCAGGTCAAGAACAGCAGTTGGCATTAACCAAGGCCAGAACCATATTCATGGTCAAGTGGAACTGTCCCACCACATGCATCCCGAGCAGACCACACAGGACATCCGTGTGATGAAATCTCCAATCAGAAACGGGGCACCAGGATGAGTCAGAAAGGTCCGCAGGGTGGAGGGGGTATGGATCACTGGCATCTCAGGAGCGGCACGTGTAGCCAAACAGAGAGAAAGAGAAAAAAGATAATGAGAGAGAACAGTTCGGTTTGGTCACAGACACATAATGTGTAAAAACGAATGTGTTTTGTGCAGAGCATTAACTGGCAGGCTATCCCGTAACTTTGGGTCTTTGTAAGAAAGAGCTCTGCCCCTGCTGTAGTTTTTTATAATATGAGGTTTTATGCCTTCATCTATTGATTAGGAAGGGTGAGGCGGATCATAAAACACTAGCTGTTCACTCAGGTACTGTGGCACGAGACAATTTAGTGCTTTATAGGTCATTATTTTAAACTGTATACAGTACATTACTTCTATAGTGGTATAACTGTCTACAGTACATGTTGTTAATCAGAGCTAGGAAACATACACACATTATAAACTGATCTGATCCTTGTTATTTGCAGATCCGTCCTATGAGACGTCCATCAGTGAGACTGTCCATGTAGGAGAAAATTTGAACATCGGCTGTAAATACCCAGAATCCCTCAGGAGTAATCCCAAGTTTCTGTGCAATACAAGGCTACATGAGTCAGTTTGTTTTTATAAAAAATCTGTTCATGAAAGTGGAAAGTATGTAAATCTGGGGAAATTCCTACTGTACGACAACAGAGAAAGACGAATCTTGAGTGTGAGTATTAGAAATGTAACTGCGCGAGACGCTGGTGAATACTGGTGTGGAGCTGAAGCAGCCTGGGAATCTGATCAGGGATACAAGGTTTATTTCACACAGATCATCCTGACAGTTACTGGTGAGTTTGTAGAGACACAGAGACGCACTGCGTTAACTATTCTGACATTACAGATGGATTGTACGAGTCAGTGCACATCCTACCCGTGACTAGGCAGAAATAGAGCAGATTTGTTTAGAAAGAATGTTGTTACCACATGAGGTTGAAGTGATCTAGCGGATATTATCATGGTAATCTTCCGAGTTCTGTCTGTTCGATCTAAATGGTGTGATGAACAGATTTGTATCAGCCTCTCAGTTCTTCCTGGGCACATGTGTATTTTTGCTTCACTACACTTCCTGTGAGATAGCAGAAGGATTACCAGCAGCACAGCAATAATTCACAGCAGTCTATAAAGGGTGATTTTTCTCAGCTTTGATAGCAGTCAATATTTGTGAAGTTGCATGCATACTAAACGTTCCCTGTATTATGTCGCGTCTGTTCTGCTATCAGTCATACACGAGTTTCACTCGCTTAATGTCACCTAAATAAACGTTCACTGCTTTAGAGACGCGTGCTCCAGTTTCAAGTTCAAAGCCAACACATCGTTCTTCATTAACCTCCTCATCATTGTCATCATCATCATCATCATCCACAACACTGGTTCTCACCAATAAAAACAAATCCTGGCCTACTCCAGGTCCTCCTTCAGCAGGTGATTCTGCTCAGACGTGCATCACACCCAGAAACACACTATGATCTTCACGAATCTGATCTCTTATGAGCAGGTTAAAGTGACCGTCTGTCTGTTTATGTTCCAGGGTTTCCGGCTTCCACTGTGATCCCCGTGGCCGTAATTCTGCTGCTGCTTCTGATTGGTATCACATTCCTTACTTTGGCTCTACTAAAGAGATGCAAGATGCAAGGTATTAATACACACAGAGCATGCTTAAATGTTTAACACGTTCATTTTGTGCGAATGGGTCATGATCAGTAGCATTGGTGCCTCACAACGCCCACTCATTCAGTCTTGAGTCTTGAACTATCTTTAATACGGTGAATGTAAGACAGACAAGATGCGTTCTGATTGGCTAGTGGTTACCTGCAGAAAATATTCAGGCATGTTAATTAAGACACAAGACAATTGCTCAGTTCAAATGGACAACTGAATGATGGTTCATTATTTTATTATTATTTGCCGCAGCCAAAGAGAGGTTTATTCCTAGCAATAATTCTGTGCATCATTCTTTATTATCAAGGACAAAATAACTGAGTTACTGATCGGAAGATCGGCGGTTCGATTCCCAGCTCAGCCAGGTTGCCATTGTTGGGCCCTTGAGCAAGGCCCTTAACCCTAACTGCTCCAGGGGCGCTGTATCATGGCTGACCCTGCGCTCTGACCCCAGTTACACTGAGATATGCGAAGAAGGAATTTCACTGTGCTGTAATGTATATGTGACGAAATAAAGGCTTTACTTTACTTTAATACTACATAATATTCATTTGTGAGTAAGGACGTGTAAGATCTTTGTCCCGGGTCGCACCACAGACACACAAACATTAGGAAGGTCTTATGTGGTTGTCACTCTCTGGTGCTGCAGAACCAATCCTCTTCCAAACAAACAAAAGCGAAAGTGCCGGGGCACTCCAGGAACTGTCCCTCAGCAAGCTGGTGAATGGTGGTGGGAAACTCTAATCTAAGCTTCATGCCTCCCTTTTCCACAGTGGTACCAGCCTGGGGTCTTTAGGTAATGATATCATGTCAATCCTGCTCATTTTAGCAGCCCCACCCTTTCACCTTGGTGAATCTGTGACAGAAGCAAATTTAATCAATCACATCACACACTATTGAATCAATCTTGAGTTCTTGTTTATGATTCCAAAACTTATCTAAATACACAACAACAACAACAACAACAACAACAACAACAACAAAATAACACCATTTACAACGTGTATTGACGCCTCAACTGTTGTTTTCAGCAGGTAAATCTTCAACTGCCAGAATAATTGTCCAAAGCTCAGGAAATGACCCAGGGGTAATTATATTTATTATATTGTCTATGTGTTTGCTATCAAACTTTAAGGTATTTTACAAGAAAAAAAGCGTAAAACATTGACCTTTTTTTTTTTTTGGTTTATGTTTCTTTTTACTTTTTTTTTTTCTTTCTTTCTCCTGAGGTCTGTGAGTATGAGGATTTTAATGCTGGACCAAATGCTGGACCTTCCACAGTTTACTCTGCTGTTCAATCACCCACAAGCCCCTCTGATCCTTCTCAAACTATTTATGCAAACACCGAGTTACCAACAAGCCCTTGTGACTCTACTGTTTATTCTACACCGCCACCTCCCAGAATCGCCGCGGATCAGGGCGTCAATGGCACAGCTTAGTTACAGACAGTGCTCTCCGCTAAGAAATCTGCTTCAAATCTCTAATAATGCACTTCAACACATTCTCTGTAAGTAGTAAGTCTCATGTGATACAGTACATGGTGCAGTTCCTCATGTGTATTCATGCGGCTAGTTTCTCATCATTAGTGCTTCAAGCATGTGGTGCTGGAACTCAACTTCTTCTTCGAACATTTTTTTCCCTCCACCCTGAAGCAAAATAATACATGAAGCAAAATGTGCCTGAAAAGATGCAGCAAAGTGATTTTTTTTTTTTTTTAGTCCTGAGTGTGTACAGTATCTGGCGCTGAAATAACTCATTCATAACTTTTTTTTTTTAAGAAAAAAAATAATTATATATATATATATATATATATATATATATATATATATATATATATATATATATATATAATTTTAAATTACAACTAAAGATCTTTCTGTTTCTTAGGTACAGTATTTGGATGATCTCTCTGCTTGAAAGGTTTGACTGAAGGTACTTAAAGTAACTCAGTATGGTTATGAGTGTTTAGCTCGCTAGCTCCTGTAAATCTAGCCTCAGCTTGTGTCGCTAATGGACTGCCTCACATTAAATTCCAGTCACAGAAATTACCTGCAAATTAACTCTTACCCAAAAAATAAATAAATGCTGAATTTATCTAAATCTAGACAACACTCAGTCAGATTCTAAAGCCTTTTTCGGAGAGCACAAACACGCTTCTTATAAAAAAAATATCAGAGTTCACAAAATTATATTATATTAAATTATATTCATCAGTTTCTCGTTTAGTGCAGCTGTTGTAATAGAGACATTTATATTATTGTTATAGTATTTATATAAAGTCTTTTAGAAGTCTATATAGTTGTCTAATGTTGTTTGTATATGTTTATAGTCTATTTTCAAAACAGCCGGTAAAAGAAAACTAAACTGGGAAATAAACTGTAAACTATCCCAAACAAATTTTATTTTAAAAAAAAATGTGTGTTAAAATCATCTGATTGCAACTTGTGTTAATCTGTTCTTGAGAACAAAGCGCCATCTCGTGCTGGAACTTTGTAAATGAATAAATGGGGCTTCAACAGGCCTTCGGTTGGTTTTAAGTGGCTACTACTGTACTGTATGAACCCACTGTAAAGATATACAGTATCCAATGACAGAAACTTACTTTTGTAAGTTGCTCTGGATAAGACCACCTGCTGATTGGCTAAATGTAATTGTAAATTAACAGAAGTGTCAGGATATCAAAATTTGAACCAATGCTCTAAAGGAAGGGAAAATTTCTTAAAGGGAATCAATACTGGTAATGAGACATGGATTCATCACTACGAGTCTGAGAGTAAACGAGAGAGTATGGAACGGAAACATTCTCAATCACCAGCCAAAAAACGTTCAAGTCAAGCTTCAGCTGGAAAATTGATGCTTACAGTTTTCTGGGATTCTCAATGGCCAGTATTGGAACATTATCAGGAATAAAGTAAAAAAAATGAACAGTGCTCGTTACAGTGAGACACTTATTGAAGAGCTGAAGCTTAAACTTCGGGTTAAACACAGAGGACTGATATCCAAGTTTGTCGTGATCTTGCATGACGATGCACGTCCGCACACTTCTGCCCACAATGTTGACATTTTGGAAAAACTTTGTTTTGAGGTGTTAAAGCATGCTTCCTATAGTCCTGATCTCGCTCCATGAGACTTTCATCTGTTTGCTCCCGTGAAAGTTTACTGGACCATGAATCTGAGAAAATGCATAATAATAAATCTCCCAAAATGTGAATTAATACCTGGTTTGATGTGAATGAAAAGCAAGAAATGATTTCACAATTTTGTTGTTGTTGTTGTTGTTTTTGTTCATGCACACGGGAGACTCGGTCTATTATTTTCATATTTGGTCGCCTTGAAGACCCTTTTCCCCTACAAGTATATCTGTTCTATGAATAGCACACGCTGCATGTTTTCAGCCCCAACAGTCCAGTCAGTGATTCATTTTGGGACAGAAAACCATTTTTGCAAGTGAATCAAATTATGTAGATTAAAAGTATTTTGAAAGCCATGTAGTACACACAGCATTAGCAGGATGAAAGCAATAAGAATCAGAACAGTCTCAATCTGTAATCAGGATTTTGAAATGCTGTTAGTTATCCATTTTACAGCAGTGCTCCTATTTTATATAATCACAAGGTATTGCCTGACACTCCGACTAAGAGCTGACGTCACAATACCAGTGCTTCACTTATTTTCATGGCTTTCTGCAGCTCAAGACATTTGAATACTGATCCATAGCCTTGCGACATGCTAAGTTGGAGTTGCATAAAATGAAACATGTCGAAGTTGTAAAAAAAAATTTTTTTTTTAAAGTCCAAAAAAGTGTGGAGTGATTTGAAAGCATCTGGTACTGTCTTTTCTTATATATTCCAGATTGTTGTGCTTCTTGTGCCTGTACTAATTTTGTATTTTCTTTTCTTTTTATTTATTTGTAGAGCCACATGCTTAATCCAAGAAAGCACACATGATACATTTGTAGGCCTTTAAAGTATTGCTGTTTAGAGTTTTTATTTGTTAAGTCATGTAAAGTTGCTTATGAACTAATCTTTTGAGGCTGTTTACCAGCATATTATACAATTTAAAAAATCTACAAACCTGTTGTCCATATTCATTTGATGACCTACTGAACCAGTGTTACGATGGATTTCTTGACAGAGACCTCATGATACTACTGTAAGTCCATGTTGCACTGAATATCAGCAGAGCTCTGATGTCGAAAGTGCCTACAGGGCATAGGGGGCTCATTGGGTGGTCTCTCATCCCCAAGCAGAAGGCACGAGTTGAAACTCAGCCAGTGTCCAAACCCAGCTACTGGATGCAGCAAATCCTTAATGCCAGCCCCAAGCCTGGACAAAATGGTCAGCATCAGTTCATGTTCAGTAGTTCAATAAAATTGCCCGCTTGCTGATAAAAATAAAAGAAATCTACAATATAAAAAAAAAAAATACATCGCAACCTCGGATAATTGCGAGTAACCCGGTTTGCTAGCGTTCCACAAGACAAACAAAATTTGTTAATAAATTTTTACTTGATAAATGAGCGAGTCTTGACATAATAGTATGAAATATCATCAAGTATCATGTGGCACAGATGCACTTCTTGTTTTGACGCCGAGCACCACATGGCCAATGGTTCTTCTCTCGAGCTCACTGCAGAATTGTGGCAAATCGTCTTAAACACCATGGTGAAAAAGGCCTGACAGCGTCTCTACCACCTCAGACATCTGAGAAACTTTAGACTGCCCACTAAGGTGCTTAGGAACGTCTACTCTTGCACCATAGAGAGCATCCTGACGGGAAACATAACAACCTGGTTCGGGAACTGCACCATGCAGGACAGATGAACTCTTCAGAGGGTGGTGCGATCAGCTGAGCGCATCACCCACAGCGAGCTCCGTGACCTGCACTCAATCTACAGCAAGCGGTGTTGGACCAAGGCCAGGAAGATCATGAAGGACCTCAGTCACCGCAGAAATCGACTGTTCTCTCTGTTGAGGTCAGGAAAGCGAATTCCGCTCCCTGAAGGCCAATACAGAGAGACTGAGGAGGAGCTTCTTCCCACAGGCGACACGGTCTCTTAATCAGTACACCACACAGTACTGATCCATTTTGCACATCGACACGTTTCTGCACTCACTCTGGACATTCAGGACATTCGCCACACTAGTGGTCACTGCACACCTGCACACTCATGAACATTATGCACATAAGACACTTTAAATATGCACACAAGTCACTTTAACATGACACTTTACTGCATATTTGCACACCCCTGGACATTCCGTTCTTTTACAGTATGTTCACTCCATTCCCACAATTCTATATTTTCTTTTCTACAGTTGGGTTTTTCTTATTTTCTTATATTTTTCTTATATCTTTCTATAGTGTATATTTTGTATTTTGTATCATACAAATTTTATATTTTATTTTATTCTTTCTTAGGTAAATTTCCTTATATATCTCTCTCAAATTTACTTTTGTTTTAATATTTATTTTCTACATAGATATTCTTTCTTAGATAAGTAACTTTTTGTATTATCCCTATTAATAGTCTTGTTTTAAGGTCAGGGCAGTTGCCTAAGCATTTCATTGCATATCGTACTGTCATGGGTCTAGCTGGTGGTAGTGCTAGACTGGCTGATGGTGTTGCCGTGGGCATGAAGGTAGGCTTGTACGCAGAGGGGTGTAACAGAAAGAGTCTTTTATTAAACAAACACAACTCAAAAACAGACAAATGAACAAAGAAACTAAAACAACAAACTCAAACTAAACCTAGGGCTCAGGAAAAACACAGGAACAGGAAGGGATCTGAACACAGGAGACCAGGAGCTGAAACAGGGAACCAGGAGCTGACACAGGGAACCAGGAGCTGACACAGGGAACCAGGAGCAGACACAGGGACTAGGGATGAGGAAGCATGGAGCTGGAGCTAACTAAGACACAGAGGGGAACTAAAGACAGGGACTGGAGACTGGAGAGACAGGACTGGCGGCACAGAGACTGGAGAGACAGGGCTAGACAGGAGACAGGGCTAGACAGGAGACAGGGCTAGACAGGAGACAGGGCTAGGGGCACAAAGACTGGCAGGAGCTAGACTAGCTGGGTTAGTGAGGTTAGTACGCTACATGTTGTACAGGGGACACTGGAGGCTGACCTAACCGGGTTAGTGGCTAATAGTGTTAGTACTGACCTAGGGGACCGGAAGACAAAAGGCAGGGCACACATGAGGCTATACCAAACTAGCGGCCAACCTACTAGTGACCAGAACCACTAGCAGTCACTCCCACTAGAGATTAGCCTACTGGAGGCTAACCCTACTAGGGGCTAACCCTACTAGCCGTCAAGGCCTACTAGCGGCTAACCCTGCTAATGGCTAAGCACTCATGTGGCTACACATACAAGGGAAAAGACCAGAAGGCAAAACAGTACTTACACAGGACACAGGAGGAGACACAGCCTAACTACACAGTGAACAAAGCAGCTCCATGAATCCACAGACACAAGGAACATCAAGGAAACAAAACTAGAGCCCTCTGAAAACAAAAGGTTACAAAACATAAACCAAATATAAACTTAAAGTAACAAATGAATGCCCACATGATGGTAATCCAAACAGACAAACAAACAAACACCAACAGACAATCAGACACAAACACAAACAATCAGACACAAACACAAACAATCCTCGACCCAGTTTTCCAGAACAAACTGCTATTTATAGAAGGTTTTAATGAGCCACCTCAGTTCAGGTGAGCCTCATCACCTGACTGAGGTGCCTTCTGGGAAGCTGAGTCAACCACCAGGAACTACATAGACAGACAGACAGACATGAACAGTGACCTCTAGTGGAGGTTCCTAACACGTACTGTGTATGACTGTGTATGTGACAAATGAAATTTGAATTTGAATTTGTGTGAGTGAGTGAGAGTCTCTATCAGTAAACGTGTGTGTGTGTGTGTGTGTGTGTGTGTATTTTGTGTGTATATATACAATATTTTGTATAAATTATTTTTGTATTAATATTTTTGGTTTGTGGAACAAATCATCCGAGTTTGCATTATTTCTTATGAAGGAAATTTGCTTTGATATATGAGTGTTTTGATATACAAGCAAGCATCTGGAATTATGCTGTAAAAAGCTAATTAACTATTTACTACTTAACACTGGTTTGTTACACCCAGTGTTGTCTTTTTAAACAGGAAAAAATTAACAGGTTGAAAACAACTAATTAACATAACAGAAGGGGAAGTGGTTAATGCATCACATAACTGATTAATATGCAAACAAAAACACAAAGGCAACACACACTCATAGAGTAGGACAGAGACAGTAACAGTGTGCTTTAATACCTTTCTGAAGTGGAGTTGGTGTGGAGATGTGTGAGTGTGAATCCTCCTCATCTTCACCCTCCTCATCTTCAGTTTGTTTATTAGAGAGCTGATGAGGACTCTGGAAGATTCATGTGTGCTGTTGATGTGTCTGATGAAATAGAGATTTCCACTATAGTGAAGCTGAATGTAAAAAAGATAAGTAGTTATTATTGTGTGTAAGCAGAATAAACATGTTTTAACATTTATATAGTGCCTTTAACAGTGGTCATTATCACAAATCAGTAGAAATAAAAAGAAATGTTGTTTGTAGTTGTAGTAAATGTAGTTTGAAGAACATATGTTTGTGAGAAAATATGTATTAATGTAAATGATTGTAAATGATCAAATTGTCCCTTATGAGCAAGCCGGGGGGTGATGGTGGCAAAAACCTAGGAAGAAACCTTTAGAGTAACCAGACTCAACAGGGAACCCTTCCCCATTTAGGTGATATTCGATAGCAGGAATAGTTTTGCAGTTTGCTATGTGTTAGGGTGGGGGTTGGAAGTTTATAACAGGAGAGGTGTTATATGGAGTCCACTTTCATTACTGGATATGAGGCGCCGTATAGGCCTTAAATCAAACTTCACTCATGCACACACATATGAAACACTTGCATACACATATATGAAACAGTCACACATCTATATACACTACTATATATACATATATACATATACATATATACAAACTCTCCGCGCACATATATGCAAACTCTCCATGCACATACACACGCAAACTCTCCGTGCACACACACCTATGAGATGCACGCGCACACACACACATATGAAATTCCCAGTGTAACCGGAAGGCATTTCAGTGTAACCGGAAGGCATTTCAGTGTAGACGGACTTGTCGCACTTGCCGACTTGTCCATGATTGGTCGTAGCGGTTTGTAAACAGCCTGCCGTTGGACAGTTTAGAAGACGGAGTAGGACAGTATAATGATCATCACCGCTCAATCACAAGGCATATTCACAACTGTCCACATAATGTCTGAATATTGCAGCGGCACAAAACGCAGGTGATGTTTAGCAAAAAAAAAAAAATTGAAGCAGAGAAATGTGGCTAATATGTCGGATCCTTTTGTGGTGATAATAAATAAACCACTCGCTGTCTTCTAAACTGTCCAGTAACGGTCTATTTAAAAATGCTACAACTAATCAGAGAAAATGAATTGGCAACTCCATATACATTGAAATTACTACATCCTACTTTCTACACCCTACACCCTACTCCCTACACCCTACTCCCTACACCCTGCTCCCTACACACTACACCCTACTCCCTACACCCTACTCCCTACACCCTGCTCCCTACACACTACACCCTACTCCCTACACCCTACTCCCTACACCCTGCTCCCTACACACTACACCCTACTCCCTACACCCTATTCCCTACACCCTACACCCTACTCCATGTGGGGGAATGTCTGTTAAGGGAACTTCACTCTACAAAATTCCGCCATTCGGAACATCCTGCAACGTCACTTCCTACATGCGTTACCATAGTAACATAAGCACCTTGGATACCCGGTCCTGCTGCTGTGGAAATTTCACGCTACGGACAGTACATGTAGAATATTTATTGAAAAAACTGACACTAAAATATATAATGTTTTGAAACGTTTATAACTTTGAATAAATTATTTGATTAATGTACAAGATGTACGGGGATTTATTTATTTATTTATTTATTTATTTATTTATACAGATTGCTAGTCTATGTAATACTAAATATTTCTTAATTAAATTAAAATTAAATTATTGTGTCCTGTTTATATAGTGTTGTCCTCGAAAGTAATTATAATATATATTGTAATGACTGATACGAATTCCCTTGTTTGCGCGCGTCTCATAGGTGTGAGTGTGTGTGTGTGTGTGTGTGTGTGTGTGTGTGTGTGTGTGTGTGTGCGCGCACAGAGACTTTGTGTATGTGCGTGCATCTCATATGTGTGTGCGCGTGCATCTCATAGATGTGTGTGCACGGAGAGTTTGCATTTGTATGTGCACGGAGAGTTTGTATATATGTGCGCTCGTCTCATAGGTATGCGTGCGCGCATTTCATATGTAGTTGTGTGAGCAGTTAGTAGTATATATAGATGTGTGACTGTTTCATATATGTGTATGCAAGTGTTTCATATGTGTGTGCATGAGTGAAGTTTGATTTAAGGCCTATACGGCGCCTCATAACTGGAGGCTCAGGTACAAAACCTGTTGGTAGGAATTTCTCTTCTGAACTATTGAACCATTCGGTGTTTCACATTCAGTGAACTAGAATGCATTATTATTATTATTAATAATAATAATAATAATAATAATAATATGGTCATTAATATCATTAGTAGCGGTAATATTAGCTTTTGTATTGTGCTTATGTGCATGTTTCACACTTATATTTCACACATAGACTTGCTAAGCAGCTCTTCCTCACACAACCATAAGAGGAAGTGGCCTCTGTTTTATTTTTGGTCAAGACACAGATGAAGACACAGAGCACACTCACAGAGCAGGACGGAGACAGTAACAGTGTGTAACAGAACTGGAGCTTTAATATCTTTCTGAAGTGGAGTCGGTGTGGAGATGTGTGAGTGTGAACTCAGGATGAAGATCCTCCTCATCTTCACCCTCTGTCTGATCTCAGGTAAAGAAATGCACGTCAGAATAATCCTCACTCTCAGCAGCAGTGTTACATGAAGGAAGGTTTCGCTCAGATAGATGTTTGGTGTTTTGTTAGATGGAGGAGATTCCAAGGCAGTAACAGGATATTCAGGAGGAGGAGTCCTGATCAAGTGCACGTATAACATAAAATACACACAAAAAAATAAATATTTCTGTAAGGGTTCATGGTCGAGCTGTTCTGACCAAATAAAGACAGAAGATAAGAATAAGTGGATAGATTCAGGAAGATTCTCACTGTATGATGACACCGAATCAGCAGAGTTCTGGGTGATGATCAGAGAGCTCACTGTACAGGACACTGGGACGTACCACTGTGGAGTTGATATAAGTTTTGGGACAGACATTGACACACCAGTGGAACTGACGGTAAAAGGAGGTGAGTAGGAAAATATTTATTCAAGCATTTCAATTAAGAAAAAGTGACTAAAATGTGTTATGATTGTGGATCATTTTCTTTCCATAGCAAATAAAACAATAACATTTCGTACAATGGAGATATTATATGTAACCCTACGGTTACGAAACCCTAACCCCTTTGTATAAATATTACAATTATTAATTTGTGCACAGTCGTGACTTCCTGTAAGTCTTACCAGACCTTTATGCATATTACAATTCAAGTTTACTCAGCAGCTTTTGTTGAGTAAATATAATTTGGCATTTGGCGGAGAAATCAGCACATGTTAGCCACAGCACTCGGCTTTCCACTAACATCTACTGGTTTAAAGTATGTTGAGATCAGTCACACATCAGTCAATGCTGCCATCTCTTTTTCTCTTTATTGTTGTCCTTTCTTCCACTAGTCTAGTTTTACACAGTTTTATTGATCCACGTCGGTGCTGTTTGAAAAGAATGCTGCTTGTTTTGAATTAAATGTACAACCAATTAAAAATTATAAATTGTTACAAAAATCTAAAATGTATTAAATAATTGAAAAAAAAAAAAAAAAAAAAGCACAAGGCTTACTCCTTATTTGGAGTGTTAATAGGTGGACATTTATTTCCCTCTACCTCATAGCAAGGTGTCTAGATCTTAATCTAGAGACGCAACTCTAATTTAATTTACAGAAGCGGAATGCTTAATAATATGGAGTGAGACATTCAAAATAAAAAAATAAATAAATAAATGATCTCTAAGTCAGGACAAAAGAAATGCAGGATTACTCTGTTTAACAATGTTAAGAGCTAGAGCATACACACACACACACACACACACACACACACACACACACACACACACACTGACCTGGTTGTGATTTGCAGATCTGTCCTATGAGACGTCCATCAGTGAGACTGTCCATGTAGGAGGAGCTTTGAACATCAACTGTAAATACCCAGAATCCCTCAGGAATAGGACCAAGTTTCTCTGCAAGACGGGGCCACAGGATTCTGCTTGTTCTTATAATTCATCATTTAATGAAAAAGGAAAACATGTAGACATGGGGAAATTCTCCCTGTATGATGACAGAGAAAGACGAATCTTGATTGTGAGTATTAGAAATGTAACTGAGCGAGACTCTGGTGAATACTGGTGTGGAGCTGAAGCAGCCTGGGAATCTGATCATGGATACAAGGTTTATTCCACACAGATCAACCTGACAGTTACTGGTGTCTCTGGTGAGAGACACAGAGACACACTGCATTAACTATTCTGACATTCCAGAGAGCTTCTAACATGAGACATACCACCTACCACGACTAGCCTGCGGTATTACTGGCCGTTAGTGAATATAACAATAATATCAGAGGAAATAGATCATTTATTTTTATAAAGAAGCTTATTAAGACATCGAATTACATAGACGTATCTCCTAAATGATACAAAGGTGACTTATTTAGACTAATTCTTACCAATAAAGACTATACTTAGTGCACATCCTTACCAATACTAGTCATATATACTGTAACAATAATGCCATAGTATTCATACAATGCAGTACAGAATGATTTTTGTTTCACTTCACTGCAGTCAATGCTTTTCTTTTTTTTTTTCACAAAGTAAATGTACACTGTATTGTGTTGCATATTTTCTGTTATCAGTCAAACACTCATTTCTCATTCATTATCTAACTAAACTTTCATTGCTTTAGATCTATATGTCCCAGTTTCACCATCACCATCTTCTTCATCTTCATCATCATCTCGGTTTACATCAGTTTCTCCTGCAACAGGTGATTCTGCTCAGACACACATCACACTCATAATCTACTGTAACTACATAACTTTGATCTGATCCCTAATGAATGATCATCATGTAGGATAAAGTGTCTGTTTCTCTTCCATGATTTCCAGTTGTGATCCCTGTGTCTGTAATTCTGCTGCTGCTTCCGATCGCAATCTTATTCCTTCTTGTGATTCTACAAAAAAAGCGCAAAATACAAGGTACAACTGCACAAACGTGACACGTTTTCAAATCTTTAACACAGTCAGATCCATGTGACTGGTTGATGGTCAAGTGAGCAGCAGGTAGCTCTAGGTAGCAAATAGCAGCAGGTAGCTTAGCTCAGGTGCTCAATCCTGAGCTCAGGTTCCTGATTCCAAGCTCAGCTAAATCCAAAACTAAATGACATTTATTGACCACTCGACTGTTGTTTTCAGCAGGCAAAGCTTCGACCGCCAGAACAATTTTCCAAAGCTCAGCAAATGACAACAGGGTAATTATATTTATTGTTTCTTGTGTGTGTTTAGTATCAAAACATATTTTACAAGAAAAGCGGGTAAAACATCGACGTTTTTGGTTTATTTTTCGTTTTTACTCTCAGATTTCGCTTGAGCTCTGCGAGTATGAGGAAGTTAAAAACACCATGTACCGCTCTGTCCCAAATGCTGGACCGTCTACAGTTTACTCTTCTGTTCTATTACCCACAAGCCCCTCTGACTCTTCTCAAACTATTTATGCAAACACTGTGTTACCCACAAGCCCATGTGACTCTACAGTTTATTCTACACCTTCACCTCCCAGAATCGCCTTGGATCAGGGCGTCTACTGCACAGCTTAGTTACAGACAGGTCTCTGGTAGGAACTCTGCTGCAAAGCTCTAATAATGCAGTTCAGCACATTAAGTAGTAAGTGGTGTCATGTGATACCTGATACAGTTCCTCATGTTTATTCATAAGAGTCTTTTCTCATCATTAGTGCTTCAGGCATGTGGTGCTGGAACACGACTTCTTCTTCCATGATTTTTTATTTCCTGCACCCTGTCTTCAAAACGATACATGAAGCAACATGTGCCTGATTGAAGTGTGTGTCTCAATTGTTATATTAGTGGTTTAGTGATCTTGCTTCTTCTCATGAATGAGAACGCCCAAAGCCATAAGTGTGTATACCAGTTCTGCACTATTGCTGATGATGCGTGAACCTTATTGGTTCTATATTTTACTATTTTTAACAAGTCATGAACGGTCTCAGAGCTCCACCCAAAGTGAATGTGACGCTTCAGCTGAAATACCCCTCTGATAATGCTTTTTTTCTTTTTTACTCCTCAAACCCAATCTGTTTAAGCCTTTTCCTGAACGCACCATTTCAGTGTAATTGAGCTGTTGAGCCAAACCCTGCCCAACCAATAAACTGAGCCCAGCTGGAGGCGAGTTTCCTCATATGTGACCCGTCATATCAAGTCAGTTATTAATTCACACAAGTTACTTTTGCACTATGGCCAATATGGTAATATTCATCAAATTTTCATCTTTGGCAAAAATCCTTTGATAAATACCTCGTCTTTCTGATCCTCAAAGAGAATTGAGAAAGTTTTAATCCTAAACATTGTTTTAAAGCACTTTAATGGACAAATTGGTTGTGGTAAAAAAATACACACATTTTGCTTTTAGGGACAGCCGGGAAATTCTGACATCACAATGAGACTGAGGGTTCACTTTTTCTTACTACGAGGGGAAATCAAAAATGATCTGCACTCTAAAACTTCTCTTGGCTGCACTGTCTTATTAGCGCTTTCCATTCAAGGCTCCTGTCTCCCCGGCCAATTCTGTGCAGATTTGAACACATTATATCAGTTCATTTGTAACTGCGAGCAAACAGAAGTGCATAAAGCGACGACTAAAGTGCATCTAGAGCGTAAAAAAAAAGCGACGAGTTCTTAAATAAATAGGGTAAACATATAATATATATAATATAATATAATATAGGGTACCTATAGTTAATAGTCTAGTAACTCAGCGTAAGGATCTATCCAATGATAAAACACTCTGGATAAGGGCGTTTGCTAGATGGCTAAATGTAAATGAACAGAAGTGTTTGGATATCTGCAAACAAAATTTGGAGCGAGACTCGGAGGTGGGTGAAGGTTTCTTAAAGAGCAACTTTACTGATGACGAAACACAGATTCAGTAAACAGCAGAGTATGGAACGGAAACATCCTCAATCACTGACCGAGAAAAAGTTCAAAAACCAACCATCAGCTGTAGGATTCATCAACACTTACAGTTTTCTGGGATTCTCAATGGCCAGTATTGGAACATTATCAGGAAAAGGTTCAGCGATCAACAGTGCTTGTTACAGTGAGACGCTTAGTGAAGAGCTGAACACTAAACTCTGTATTGAATCATTGTATCAAAGGGCGCACACTTCTGCCCACACGCTTGACACTCTGCAAAACCATTGTTTTGAGGTGTTAAAGCATCCTCACTATAGTCCCGATCTCGCTGTATCGGTCCCCTTGTTTGGTCGAAGGACGAAGATTCACTTCTGATGCTAAAGTGAAGACAGCGGTGGATTCTTGGCTTGCATCTCAACCTAAAAATTTATTTTTAATGAGGTCATATGAAACCTTGTTGACAGGTGGACAAAGTGTATTGAAAAGCAAGGAGATTGTGGAGAAAAATTATGTATTTGGCTTTTTTCAAAACGCATTGCAAGAAATTCTTCAGCCAGAGTGCAGATCATTTTGACTCACCCTCGTACATCAAAGGCAGAAAAGTTTAAACAATAAAAAATGTCTGCAGTTTTTTCCGAGGCCCTCCTTGTAAACAAATTCACGCAGGCCGTACATTAATACAAAATAAGCGTGGTATTAAAATTCATCTTATTGAAACAGGAATTTGAGAATATTTAAACCGTGATTTGATGTGAACAAAAAGCTGGAAATGTTTTCAGTCTTGCTGTTGTTATTGTTGTTGTTGGGCATTAACATTGGAGACTCATCTGAATGTCTAAATACGATGTAGATTCTGTGAATAGCACACATTGCACATTTGAGCCACAACAGTTTAGTCCGTGGCTCATTTTGGTACTTGTAAAATAAAAACAAAAAACCTGATTGCAAGTAAATCAAATCATGACCTCTAGTTTCAATGTATTAGCTTATCTGATTTCTGTAGTACACACATAACACGAATAAGTTAACGGCGATAAGAGCCAGAACAGTCTCAGTCAAGAACGGGGAGGCTAAAATGCTGTTTGTACTCTTCACAGCAGCTCGGTAATGTCACTAGACACCAGCAATGCAAGGTTAGAGTTAAAGATCAGTATATTGTTCTGTGGTTGAGCCCTGTGGTTTTGTTATGAAGCGATTTCTGCACAGATGTTATTTCCTCTCAGTGTACGTGATGTTGCGTTCATGTGGGCATCCATGCGAGATCAACCGTGTTCAACAGCTCAGACGCAACAAATCGGGCCTGCTTACCATTTTATCCCACTTAATCACAAGGCATCGCTTAACACTCTGATTGAAGATTGATACCACAATACTACAGTGCTCCTTTTATTTACGTACATGGCTTTCTACAGCTCAAGACATTTAAATACTGATCTCACAGCCTTGCGACATGCTAAGATGGGGTTGCATAAAATTAATCACGTCCAGGTTGGGAAAATGTGCTTAATTGTTCGAAGTGCATATGATACTTTTGTGGCATTTAAAATGTTCCTTTTTTTTTTTTTTATTTGTTCAATTATGTAAACTTGACACTGATATGTTTTGAGGTTGTTGCCAGCAAAATCCACAATAAATTCATTTCTAATGACTTCTGTGTTGTTCATGTTAAATTTGATGATCTGGTGATCCAGTAACATTCATTTCATTCATTCATTTATCTTCTATAACGTTTATCCTGTGCAGTATCGGGGGCCTGGAGTCTATCCCAGGAGACTTTGGGCACAGGATGGGGTGTTTGACTGCATGCACCAGGAAACCAGAGATATCTGTGAGCTGTATTACCGGCAGATAAATAGTCCCCTTTGTCACCCTATGTCACATCTGTTTTCAGGGATCAGGGTATGACTGGCTTTCACTTGACTGCCTTAGCTGGAGTGGACGAGTGTAAAGAACCCCAACCGTTATTGATTATGGATTATTATTATTGTGATCACTAACACCTCTTTCTGAGTTCCCTGAGATGAATCCAAGTATACATACATATAGTAGCCTCGGGCACAGGGTACAGTATAGGGGGCTCGGTGGGTGGTTTCTCATCCACCATGTAGAAGGGTGGCGGGTTTGAATCTCCAAACCCAGCTACTGGATGCAGGGAATCCTTAGTGCAGATTCAAGGCCTGGACAGAAGGAGAGGGTTATGTCCAGTAGCTGAGAAATAATTGTTGGCTTGGTGTTATAAAAATAAAAGAAATATTATATAATAATAATAATAGAAAATAAAAGCGAATTAGCTAACTACATAGTGGTTTGTTATTCCCACCATTCTCTTGCTAACCAGCTATAACTTTTGGTGGAAAAGTCTATATTAACAAGTTGAAAACAACTATTTAACATAGTTTTCTTCGCATCACAACCCTGAAGTTGTGTAAAACAATCCACCTGGCATTTGATTAAGGAAGTGTAGAGTCCTGTACCAGCTGCTCTAAAGCAGGGGCCCTGGCTCAGCGCTACAGAAATACCCAGATTACAAGACGTGCAGCTGTTTCTTACTCAGTCAGAAAGGGAAGTGGTTAATGCATCACTTAACTGATTAAGACGCAGGCAAAAACACAATGGCAACATACACTCACAGCGCAAGACGGAGACAGTAACAGTAACAGTGTGTGACAGAACAGGAGCTTTAATATCTTTCTGAAGTGGAGTCGGTGTGGAGATGTGTGAGTGTGAACTCAGGATGAAGATCCTCCTCATCTTCACCCTCTGTCTGATCTCAGGTAAAGAAATGCACTTCAGAATAATCCTCACTCTCAGCAGCAGTGTTACATGAAGGAAGGTTTCGCTCAGATGGATGTTTGGTGTTTTGTTAGATGGAGGAGATTCCAGGGAAGTAACAGGATATTCAGGAGGAGGAGTCCTGATCAAGTGCAAGTACCATACAGGATACACACAAAACAATAAATATTTCTGTAAGGGTTCAACACCAGGCTGTTCTGACCAAATCAGGACAGAAGCTAAGAATGAGTTGATAAATGCAGGGAGATTCTCACTGTATGATGACACCAAATCGGCAGAGTTCTGGGTGATGATCAGAGAGCTCACTGTACAGGACACTGGGACGTACCACTGTGGAGTTGATATACAAGTATGGAAAGACATTTACACACCAGTGACGCTGATGGTAAAAGAAGGTGAGTAGAAAATACTTATTCAGAACTTTTATTCAGACCCTGTCAATGGTGTGGAATTGATATACATGGGGGGAAGGACAGTTACACACCAGTGGAACTGAGGGTAAAGGAAGGTCTCCACGTATGGGCTTCTGGGAATATCCCTAAAGGTCCAGTGTAATTAGAAGATACACAACTACATACACAAGTAACTACATATTTTTTTTACTACATTATGTTATGTAATTAATGTGTTAAGAGTCCTTTGCTCTGCATGTTTTCATTTTACTCACCAAAAAAAAAATTCAAGGATATTTTTGTTCTCTGTTTGTGCAAGGTTAAGAAACCAATGAATAAATAACTTAACATATTAACATCTACCACCCCCGTGCTACCAGCGATGCACCTTTATGTACATTTATTGTAGAATTCAAGTCAATTGAATTTTATTTATATAGCATCTTTAACAATAGTCATTGTCAAAAAGTAACTTTACAGAATCAAAACGAAAAATAAGGAAATTAGTTTGAAATGTCTGAGAAAATATGTATGAATGAAAATGATTAGATTGTCCCTGATGAGCAAGCCGAGGGCGACGGTGACAAGGAAAAGCTCCCTGAGATGGCAATAGGAAGAAACCTTGAGACTCAACAGGAAACCCATTTTCATTTGGGTGATATCAGATAGCAGGGATTGGTCTGTAGTCATACTGTGTATTAGGAGAGGTGTTTAAGTTATATGGAGGCCAGCACTTCAGAAACTGCAGTCAAAACAGCTGTTTGCATCAGTCGAGTCCAAGACCATCTTTAGGGTAAAGTGGAACCATCCCTGTGAACCACACACATCCCAAGCAGACCACATGGACCTCCATGCAATAAGTCCAGGTAGGTCCAGAGGGCAGGAGGGGTCTGGATCACTGGCAGCTCAGGAGTACAATGTGACCGAAGGAGAGGGAGAGAGAGCTGTTAGGTGAATGTGTGTTTTGTGCAGAAGTGGATAGTAAGGGCCTCCGAGTGGCGCAGTGGTTAAAGCGCTCGCCCTATCATCCGGAGATCGCTAGTTCGAATCCCGGGTGGTGCTGTAACCTCTCGCAGCCGGAGGTCTAGAGAGAGCTGATTGGCCGAGCTCTCTCAGAGGGGAGGGATGAGAGGTACATAGTGCTCCCACATTAATCACGGCTCTACAGCCAGTCAGGGGCGTCTGTGAGCTGGCGCAGCGGAGGGAGCGGATAGCGCTGTCCTCCGAGTGTGTTACGCCCCCAACGGTGCGCAAGCGAGCAGTTCGAAAAGGAAACATGTGATAGTCTTCAGCCCTACCGGCTGAGTGGTAGTAATAGCCTTAATGTGGGAGCCCCCTAGTGACGGGGAGGAATTGGACATAAATAAATTATGGAGAAAAATTGGGGAAAAAAAAAAAAAAATTTAAAAAGAAGTAAGGCATTTAAATTGCATTAAAAATGCACCCACATTTCGATACTACTATCTTTTCGAATTGCTCGCTCACGCACCTTTGGAGGCGGCGTAACACACTCGGAGGACAGCGCTATCCGCTCCTTATGCTTGCGTGAGCTCACAGACGCCCCTGATTGGCTGTAGAGCCGTGATTAATGTGGAAGCACTAAGTACCTCTCATCCCTCCCCTCTGAGAGAGCTCGGCCAATCAGCTCTCTCTAGACCTCCGGCTGCGAGAGGTTCCAGCACCACCCGGGAATCGAGCTCGCGATCTCCGGATGAATGGGCGAGCACTTTACCACTGCGCAACTTAGAAGTACAGCTACTCTTTTTTGGCTAATCTCCCCAAATCTGGTTTTGTGTAATCAGAAAGCTATAGCATAACTTTGGGTCTTTGTAAGAAAAAACTCTGTCCCCGTTGTAGTTTTCATAATACGCTGTACAGACAAGCCGCCTGCATCCTCCGCCTGAAGTAGGCGCACCAGATCGTGAGACACTAGCCGTTCTCTCAGGAATTGTGGCACGAGAACATTTAGTGCTTTATAAATCAATAGAAGTATTTTAAACTCTACATGTTACATATTTAGTAGTATAACTGTCTAAATGTTGTTAATCAGAGGTAGGACACATACACACATTATAAACTGATCTGATCATTGTGATTTGCAGATCTGACCTACACGAAGCTCATCAGTAGGACTGTCGGTGTAGGAGAAGATTTGAACATCAGCTGTGAATACACAAAGTTCCTCTGGAGAAATCCCAAGTTTCTGTGCAAGATGGGACTACAAGATTCATTTTGTCCTCATAAAACAACTGTTAATAAAAGCAGACAACATGTTACTATAGGGAAATTCTCCCTGTCTGATGACAGAGCAAAAAAAATGTTGAGTGTGAGTATTAGAAATGTAACTGCGCGAGACTCTGGTGAATACTGGTGTGGAGCTGAAGCAGCCTGGGAATCTGATCAGGGATACAAGGTTTATTTCACACAGATCAACCTGACAGTCACTGGTGAGTTTGTAGAGACACAGAGACACACTGCATTAAATAATGTTGACGTTACACTGGCTTTGTATGAATCGGTGCACATCCTAACCATGACAGTTTGATATTATTGGACAGTTAGTGAATATAACAATAATGTCAGGAGAAACCGAGCAGATTTATTTATCGCATTGTTACCACATGGATTTGAAGGGTTTATTATGTTAATCTTCTGAGTTCTGTCCTTTCGGTCTAAATGTTGCGATGAACAGATTTATATTAGGCTCTCGGTTTCTGTGCATGTGTGTATTTTTGCTTCAGTAAAAACACTTCCTGTGAGATACAGTAGCAGAAGCATTACCACAAGCACATCAATAATTCCTGAACTTCCTCTAGATGTCCGTGTTTGAAAATCTTGAGGTTCTCTCACTTAACGTCATTTAAATAAACTTTCACTGCTTTAGAGCCGAGTGCCCCAGTTACCAGCTCAAAGCCAACACAACTGTCTTCACCTTCATCATCATCATCATCATCATCATCATCATCATCACCACCATCATCATCATCATCATCACCACTACTTCTTATCAATCACCACAATTCATCCTATACTTCAGGTCCACCTGCAGCAGGTGATTCTGCTCAGATGCTCATCACACCCGTGATCTTATCTCCATGATTTTCGTGAATCTGATCTCTTCAGAATGAAGCATGTAGTCTGTCTGTCTGTTTCTGTTCCAGGGTTTCCAGCTTCCACTGTGATCACTGTGTCTGTAATTCTGCTGCTGCTTCTGATTGGAATCATATTCCTTACATTGACTCTACAAAAGAGATGCAAGATGCAAGGTATGAATACACACAGAGCATGCTTACATGTATAACACATCCATTTTGGTTGAGTAGGTCATGATCAGTTGCATTGGTGCCACACAACGCGCACTCATTCAGTCTTGAGCTTGGGCGGTTTGTGTCGAGTAAGTTGATGAGTGTGGACTGTGAGAGAGAAAGAGAGACTGGAACCAGAGTATGGAACTAGGTGTGTACAATCCGCATTGTGGTGAATGTGAGATAGAGAAGCTATGTTCTGATTGGCTAGTGGTTACCTGCCCAGTATATTCAGCAATGTTAATTATGACTTCAGACTGGAAGGGCAAAAATGCCCAGTTCAACTACATTACCCATCAGTCTTTGCACCTTCCTGGAGCCAAAAAGCAGTTTATATCAAGGGCAATATAATATGAATAGTACATAGTATTCGTTTGTAAATAAGGAGCATATACATTTTATCAATAAATAATTGTTGCAAGGAGTGTTCAAGTCAAACCAAAACTTTTGTTTTTTGGTTTGATTTGATTTGTCAGAATAACAGAATACAGTTATGAGAGTAAGTACTCCAGTTCATTTTCCATATAATCCCTGCAACAATAATGCTCTTATTCCAGCGTTTCACTTATATACTTTTAATCAAAAACGTATTCTTATTCATTTGGATACCATCGAGGTAAAAAGTTAAGGTACTCTTTAGTACTCTAGACCCATACTCATGCCTGCTTCACATTTGAAATGCTGGTCTCCCTGGAACTCCTATAATGGCCCAAACATGTGAAAATGTCTTGGAGTGAGGTTAGGACTATATGGGTGACATGGCAGTAACTCTCATTCGAGTTCCTGTGATGTGTAAGTGGTGTTGGTGAATGATTGTGTATACAGTTCCTTCTGATGTGTCTTCTTCTTTTCCAACGGTTCCAATCAGTTTTACAATTAAACTAGCTATTAAAATTGATGTACTTTGTGAAAATTCAGTGGTCATCATACAATTAAAAAACACAATTAACAACAACAATATGAATAATAATAATAAGAAGAATAACTTTATATACTTTTAATCAAATACGTATTCTTCTATCAGCAGGTACAATTTTTTCTGGCAGTAGTTCTGTCCAAGACTCAGGAAACAACCAAGTGGTAAATGTCTTCATCAATGTTTCTGTGTTCAGAACCAAAACTATTATCTTTTAGGGGGGGGCGGGGGACACCTGAAACCTTTATACATATATATATATTTTTTGTTCCTGTTCCTCTTTGCTCTCAGGTTCCTCTCGATGCCTGTGAATATGAGGAGATTAAAGACACCAGCAAACTTTCTGCCATCGCTGATGGAACTTCTACAATTTACTCTACTGTACAACTACCCACAGTCCCCTCTGTCCCTTCTGAACCTCTTTATGACAACATGTTGCACACAATCCCTCCTGATCAGGACATCTACTCCACAGCTCAGTCACCCACAGCTCTATCAACTGAGGAATCGACTTACACGACAGTGAGTTTTCACTCGAAAACCAACAGCTCTAATGATGCACTGCCACAGATTGTCTTTAAGAGTGAAACCTGTGACTATGCTTTAGTCAATTGTGTTACTTAACCTAGATAGGGTTTTATCATTATGGCTCAAAACATGCAGTGCTGGAACTTTGTTAATTTCTTCCTTTTTTTGGACCAGAATTGACTAATATTGTCAAACGCTTCCTCTGAGAGATATGTGAAACCACCAAACTATCTAGTTTCAAACTACTGCATCACAGCATGTTATTATTGTTATTATTGTTATTATTCACACACTCAGAGGAAAACACTATTTGCCACCCTCAGCATACATAATATCACAGACTCATGATTGACACTGTCACTATGATTGAAAAAGAAAAAAAGAGCATGCCTGTCTTTACCACATAATCATGATGTAACGTTCAACTATACCTTATTTTTAGCTAACATACAGTAGCATTATTGTAGCATTTATTAGTATTAAAGCAGGCATTCATTTGTGGTGAAATTCATTCATGGGTTGTTGTGTGTTCGCTTGAACGTTGTCATTGTGTTTGTTCTAACTACCATCCAGGACTGGTTAAGTCTATTCTAGCAGTTCTGTTGCTAATCACTAGGCCTGTGTTTGTGCTGATAGTGTGAGATTGCCAATAAAAGTAAGTTAGTGATGTCTGATTAAGCTTTTTTTTTTATTACATTGATGGTCGAAAGATAAAATTGGTATTTGAACACAACCTAAAATGTAGGGATTTACATATGAGAACTTTATGCAAGAACGCCGAAAAGCTATTAAATAAGAGTTGAACAAATGACAAACACACTTGATTTTGTACGATAAATTACTGCATTACTTTTTAAGTGACTCTCTGGTTCTAACGGCCATGGCCAATTTTCCTCCACCACCCGGGTGCGAGACAGCGTGGATCCCGATGACCTGTCTTCATTGTACTTTTACATTTCTGGCATCATGTATGGTGGACATCCTTATTCAGAGCGACCTACATTTTATCTCATTACTATTGATGGATAAGGGCCTTGCTCAAGGTCCGAATAGTGGACTTTATGATGCTGGGGTTTGTATCTGGGACCTTCTGGTCAGTCTGTAGCCCAATACCTTGGTCAGGGGTTAAGAAATCACAAGGCAGTGTGTGAAGGCTGCAGGGAAAAGGAGGAATGAAAGACAGAGGTGAGAGAGAGGGAGAAAGAGAGATGCTGGAATGACAGGTATGATCCCTGTTTTTCTCCCTAAACCTGCTTTGTGAGTGAAGCCCCGCCCCTAGACACCTGAAAGGTGCCAGTGTCTCACCCTAACCCACCACACACAGTTTCTCAGAGTGTGAAATGTAAATCTGCTTCAATTGCTAGATTCTTATTTTTTGGCGTTTAGTGCATTAGCTCATTATTTAAACAAAAAAATGAGTAGGGGTCGTTTATGGACGGAGGAGCAGTTTAACTGCCCCGTTTGCCTCGACTTGCCCCGGGACCCTGTGACTATCCCGTGCGGTCACAGTTACTGTATGGAGTGCATCTCAGGCTACTGGAACTCCGAGGAGAGAAAGAGCGGGTCGTGCAGCTGCCCCGAGTGCCGCCAGTCCTTCGCCCCTCGGCCCGCGCTGTGCCGGAACACCATGCTGGCGGAGGCCGTGGAGCAGCTCCGCCAGGGCAGCCTCAGCACGACGGCGCGCGAGTCCATCCGCAACGCGCGCCGCGCCGCCGCCTCCGCGTCCGAGCGCGGCGCGCGCGACCGCGATGCCGCCGCGAGACCGCTGCCTGCCTCGCGCGTGCCCTGCGACCGGTGCGTGGAGCCGAGAGCGGCGGCGAAGACCTGCCTCACGTGCATGGCGTCGTTCTGCGAGAGCCACCTGAAGCCGCACGACACGCAGCCCAAGCTGAAGGGCCACGAGCTCATCGCGCCCACCGGAGACCTGACGCAGAAGATCTGTCCCGAGCACAAGTACCTGCACGAGTTCTACTGCCGCTCGTGCCAGACCTACGTCTGCTGGCTGTGCACGAGCAACCAGCACAAGGAGCACGAGACCGTCTCGACCCAAACCGAGCGCGTGGAGAAACAGGTGCGTGTTTTAAAGTTACCTCACCGAGGAGTCGACTGTTTCAACCGAATCAGTTAAGGGAATCATATAGGTCGGTTCTCATATCTCATTAATCACACACAGTGCAACCACGATCAGTGTGCATCTAGTAAATAAACCCCGGTATGTACTGTGTGTGTGTTATGATTATGATTAAAAATGAAATTATTTAATACATTTAATAGAAGCCTATTAAGCAAAAAATGCTCTACTGTATTTAGCACCTTGCTGATTTCAATTATTTTTCAAATATTTTTATGTTGTTCAATAAATATTATTATTTGATTAAAAGAAAGGTAGAGAAAGATTTTCATAACGAATGAGAGGGCCTAGTAGGTGGCACGGTGACGCAGTGGTTAGCACACATCTTGCTCCTCCAGTGTCCAGGTTTGATTTCCGTCTCGGGGTCTGGATACAGGATATAGCAGTATAGATGATGAGTGAGTAGATAATTAATAATAGGTTGTAATAAAAACTGGCACCGAGTTGAATGGAGCCGAAAGAGCCGGTGCTTTTCGTTGAGCTGAGTCAATTTATGAGACTCAGCTGCCATTTCCATCATCATTAATCCTACAGATGAAGTACAGATGACACATGGACCTCACTAGATAATTAACAAGCCATTCATAAAGATAAATCTTTGATCGTATTTATCAGTCATTTTATCAAGCTTCAAATTATTAAAATGAGCTTTAACAGGTAAACAGGTAGATTTGTGTGTGTGTGTGTGTGTGTGTGTGTGTGTGTGTGTGTGTGTGTGTGCTTGTGTGTGTGCATTATAATGTGGGTACCACTGAAAACTAAGGCCCAGTTCACCCACCAAACTCTCAGACCTGTTTATATTATTCCTGTTATTAATTGTTAAATAACAACTCATTCCTCAATCCCTTTTAGTGCATGAAGCAGCTCAGCCTGCAAGTCCTTGTGTGAGTCCTTAGTAGAGAAACAGTAACTTATTACCATGAGCAGATTTATTCATATAAATGTACAATTTGGAGTTGCACTACTTCCAGAGGTGTTATTGAAATTAGTCAAGGCCTTCCATATCAATACCAATTAGAATTGCAGAGCGTTGTGCTTTAACGCATGCTAACATGAATTGTAGCAGGATTTTACTGCTTCCTGTTGTTAAATAGTAGTGTGGCCTAGTGGGGTCTGTGTCGTGAGTGTTAGAGCGTCTTCGGAAGTGTGTTAGTATTACTAAAGAGGTTTAGTGAATACTATATTTAATATCAAGTATATAATATTTTACATCGACTTGTTGCTTAATATTAATGCTTATCATTTAAAATAACACATCCATGCCTTTTCCTCCAAAACAGAAAACCCTGTTGTCAGTTCAGACAGAAAATCTACAGAAGCTGCAGGAGAGAGAGAGCGAACTCAAAGACATGAAGAAAGTCCTGGAGACCCTCAAGGTGACCACTGTCAATAACACATACTTTCACCTTTTCAAACGCAGATGAAACAGCCTGTGAATTCCTTAAACATACCCAGTGCTATTCCTGCACATCCACCCTGACCTAATGTTAGAGCAATCACACAAGTTAAACAGGTCCGAGTCTGTGTGCTTACGTCAAACCATGAATGGCAGAGTAGCTCAGTATTTTGTGTGTGTGTGTGTGTGTGTGTGTGTGTGTGTGTGTGTGTGTGTGTGTGTGTGTGTTCACTTCCTCACATCTCTTGGTGGGTAATCATGCAGGAAGCTGCTTTTTAAAAATAACTCCACCTTTGAAATAAAAAAATAAAAAAAAGAAAAGAAAAAGGCTGTTGGTTTCTGAGGTTATGGTTAGGTTTCGATTTAGATAAAGCATAGTGTTGATATGCTGCATTAATAATTATGTCAGTGTACGCTCCTCCGAAATATAGTAATATAATAATAAGTAATATATGTTTGTGTGCGTGTGTGTGTGTGTGTGTGTGTGTGTGTGTGTGTGTGTGTGTGTGTGTTGTGTGTAGTCCTCTTCCGACATGGTGAGCAAGGACACAGATACGGAGCTGTGTGAGCTTCAGCACTCCTTGCAGTGCATGGCAGATCTGATCCAGCAGGTGATGAGCTCCAGTGGGCAGGAGAAAATCAATGAGGCACAACAGCTGGTGGACAAACTGTCGAAGGAGATCAGTCAGATGAGAAAGAAAGACTCTGATTTAAAGGAACTGGTGACTTGTCAGGACAATATCTACTTTCTCAGGGTACACACACACAAACACAAACCAGGAGCCATATAAAAACCATCTCTCAACAAATCTAGTGAACTTCTTAGTTAATTTCAGCTTGGGTCACTATTGATAATGTGACGAACTTTATAGCATGCAGTCTTCGGTTGAAAGAGGGAAGAAGAACATTTTAGTCTATGAAATACAATGTTTAAGGAAAGCTTTCCTTAAAGTTCAAATTTTGATTGTTGAACATTGACGGCCAAAAGGATGAATATAGTATGGAATGCCAAAGTGGTCAAATAGTGTCAGACATACATTGAACACATACTGAATGATTTAAGAGATTTAACCTGGATGTGTATCTTTCCTGCTTGATTTTTTTTCCTTCTGTCTTCACCAGACGTATCATTGTCTTTGCTCTCCGGAGCTGACTGAGCTTGGCAGTTTTACTGTTAATCCTGACGCCTCATTTGATCCTGTACGAAACATTGTTTTGGATCTCAGGGAGAAAGTGGAGAACATGTGCAACCAAGAGCTGGACAAAATTAACAAGACAGGTCAGGAACACAACCACACACAGGAACACGGATTCACCCACAGCTCACACCCTGCAAGCATCCATGTTCGAACTATTTTCCTTAACAATACACTGACCACTTCCTCCAGTGGTAAAATAAGCATGCCAAAGATATATTAAAGAAACATGAGTGCAGATGTACATTCTTGAATTACAATCCAGAGGCAAAGTTGTAATTTTGCAAAGTTGCAGGATGTAAAACATCCTCAGGCAACATAAGGAAGAAATTTTAAAGGATTCATACTCAAAATTATAGAGTCCATTTAGTGACAATATTCCGTAGTCACAGCTTATTAAGATGTGGTAACAAGATACTATGTCGTGGCAATAATGTACTAAGGCATGGCAATGAGATACCTTGTTGTGGCCACGACTTACTAAAGCACAGGAATGAGGTACTATGATGTGGCTAAAACTTACTAAGGCATGGGAATGAGATACCATGTTATGGCACAGGAACGAGGTACTATGTTATGAACACAACTCACTAAGACGGGGGGACAAAATAATATAAAGCATGTCCATCAGATAATACAGTATGTTGTGGCCATTACTTATGTGCGTGTGGTAATGAGATCCTTGAGGCCACAGATGTGACACCACATCTACAGTTTCCAAAACCTGATGTAACTGTAAGGCCTGGGCATGAAATGTTTTTGTTTTTGGGACAACCAAATATTTCCTGTATGGATAAAAATATGGATCTAGAGCATGAGCATTTGATCTACGGATCAAAGCATCTTACTGTACAGGGTGACCTTGGGGACCATTCAACTGGCCCACGACGACCAATCCACTTTTCAGGCAACTGTTCATCTAGGAATGCTCGGACCTGACACCCATAATGTGGTGGTGCACCATCTTGCTGGAAAAACTCAGGGAACGTGCCATCTTCAGTGCATAAAGAGGGAAACACATCATCATGTAGCAATTTCAAATATCCAGTGGCCTTGAGGTTTCCATTGATGAAGAATGGCCCCACTATCTTTGTACCCCCATATACCACACCATACCATCACTTTTTCTGTTCCAACAGTCTTGGAGGGATCTATCCAAAGTGGGTTAGTGTCAGACCAGTTGAATGGCCCCCAAGGTCTCCCGATCTGACCCCCTTAGACTTTTATCTTTGGGGTCATCTGAAGGCAATTGTCTATGGTGTGAAGATCCGAGATGTGCAGCACCTGAAACTACGGATACTGGAAGCCTGTGCTGGCATTTCTCCTGCGGTGTTGCTATCAGTGTGTGAAGAGTGGGAGAAGAGGGTTGCATTGACAATCCATCACAATGGGCAGCACATTGAACACATTTTATAAGTGGTCAGAAACTTGTAAATAACTCATGAAAGAATAAAGTTACATTAAAACCAAGCACACCATTGTTTTTCTTGTGAAATTCCCAATAAGTTTCATGTGTCACATGACCCTCTTCCTATTGAAAAAACAAAAGTTGGATCCAAGATGGCCGACTTCCAAATGGCCACCATGGTCACCACCCATCTTGAAAAGTTTGCCCCCTCAAATATACTAATGTGCCACAAACCGGACGTTAATATCACCAACCATTCCCATTTTATTAAGGTGTATCCATATAAATGGCCCACCCTGTAGTTGTCCAAAACTCTTTATGCTCATGAACCCCTCTAGAGCTGTGCCTTCATCTAAAGAAATGTTGTGATTAATAAATTCAGTCACACTGAGCTCTGGTTATGAAGCATATGATTTATTAATCATTATGGCCAGTAAGGTAATATTTTAGGTTGGAGTAATGTTCCTAGAACATTCAAACAATCCAGTTTTCTGGACGTTCTGGAAATGTTCGCTATTAACTGGGACTGCTTTTTTAGGACATTGTATGTATGTTACACTAAGCTGATCTTGAGTAATGTTCCTAGAACATTCAAACAATCCAGTTTTCTGGACGTTCTGGAAATGTTCGCTATTAACTGGGACTGCTTTTTTAGGACATTGTATGTATGTTACACTAAGCTGATCTTAACGATCTCATATCAGGCTTTGGTATGTTATAAAACTTCACAATGAGTTTTTGGTGTCATTTTATTGCAGACACTTTATTTTTTAACCACCCAGGCCTACAATACATGCTGCTGTGCAAACCCTAATGCCACTTGTTTTTCTACAGTGTTCAACACAGCACCGTTCACAGTGATTGACCGACAGAGTGGACAGGGTGGACAGAAGTCAGGCATATTAAAATGTGAGTAAAGTCCAATACAGGCAGACAGTCAGACATGGGGCAAAGTCATACGGGACTTTTGATTGTACAGAATAACTCATTATAAACTCCTTGTATTTCTTTATATAATCCCCTCCTACACTAAAGCAATGATTACTGTTAATGTTGACCTACAGTTACTATTTAAATGTAAATAAATAAACATGTTCTTTCTATGTGTCTGTCAGTGTTTTCAGGAATAGGTGGCAAAACATCAAGCAGTAGTCGCACACAAGGTATCTTACTTGCTAGTATAAGTAATATCATCTGATATTATTTGTTTATGTATTTTCAGACTTTGATCACTAATCGTGTGTGTGTCTGTATGTAGCAGGCCCCCCTTTACTTCCTTCTGTGAGTGCTCGAGGCCCAGGTAACCTATCAGAGCTGTTGAGTCGCCATTTTGATCCGGTGAAAAATCTCTAAAATTGTCTGTCTGTGTCTGACACTGACCAGCTAGTGTATCTCTAAGAGGGAGAGAGAGAGAGAGAGGGAGAGAGAGGGAGAGAGAGGGAGAGAGAGAAAGTGAGGGCACACGTTGGGTATTATAAATGTCCTAATAGGCATTGTCCTAATAAAGGGTATATAGAATGAGAGATTAGATTTGATTAGATTAGATTAGATTAGATGCAGCATGATATCATAGCAGTTAGCATTGTCCTAATAATTGGTACAGTATATAGAATGAGAGATTAGATTAGATTAGATTAGATTAGATTAGATTAGATTAGGTGCAGCACAATATCATAGCAGTTAGCACTACCCTAATAAGTGTTATATAGAATGAGAAATTAGATTAGATTAGATTAGATTAAGTGCAGCACAATATCATAGCAGTTAGCACTACCCTCATAAGTACTATATAGAATGAGAGATTAGATTAGATTAGATTAGGTGCAGCACAATATCATAGCAGTTAGCACTACCCTAATACGTGTTATATAGAATGAGAAATTAGATTAGATTAGATTAGATTAGATTAGATTAAGTGCAGCACAATATCATAGCAGTTAGCACTACCCTAATAAGTACTGTATAGAATGAGAGATTAGATTAGATTAGATTAGGTGCAGCACAATATCATAGCAGTTAGCACTACCCTAATACGTGTTATATAGAATGAGAAATTAGATTAGATTAGATTAGATTAGATTAGATTAGATAAAATGCAGCATGATATAATAGCAGTTAGCATTGTCCTAATAAGTGGTATATAGAAGGAGAGATTATATTAGAGTAGATTAGATTAGATTAGATTAGATTAGATTAGATTAGATTAGATTAGATTAGGTGCAGCACAATATCATAGCAGTTTGCACTACCCTAATAAGTGCTATATAGAATGAGAAATTATATTAGAATAGATTAGATTAGATTAGATGCAGCATATCATAGCAGTTAGCATTCTCCTAATAAGTGGTACAGTATATAGAATGAGAGATTAGATTAGATTAGATTAGATTAGATTAAATTAAGTGCAGCACAATATCGTAGCAGTTAGCACTACCCTAATAAGTGCTATATAGAATGAGAGATTAGATTAGATTAGATTAGATTAGGTGCAGCACAATATCATAGCAGTTAGCACTACCCTAATAAGTGTTATATAGAATGAGAAATTAGATTAGATTAGATTAGATGCAGCATGATATCATAGCAGTTAGCATTGTCCTAATAAGTGGTATATAGAAGGAGAGATGATATTAGAGTAGATTAGATTAGATTAGATTAGATATTTAGCATGGCTAAATATTTCAAACAACAGCAGCCATCTCAATGCCATCTAAATGAATTAAACTTTCCTTGAATAATCCAAGCATGCTGCCTTTGATACAAGGGGGTTCATATTTTTATTTGCCCTAATAACACTATTATACATGAATAATATCAGGGTATAACATGTAGTTCTGATTGTACATGTACTATATGTGCTATTTCATTAAAAATGTTTTGTCCCTCTTTTAGTTGGTAGAGGAACGAACTCGCCAAGACCAAGACAAAGCACCAGCAGTGAGGAGAGAGAACAAGGTAGGTACATTTCTGAATTTTTAGACTCAGTAATCTTGTGTGTGTTTGTCTCTGTCTGTGTGTAGCATGTCCTCCTCCACTTCTCTCTCTGAGTGTTTGAGGCTCAGGTATCATATGAGAGCTGTTGAGCCCCATTTCGATTTGATTAAACATTCTCAAAATAAGTCTCTTAATCATGTTCTACCTCTAAAATTGTCTATCTATGTTTGACACTGACAATCTCTCTCTAAGAAAGAGTAAGAGAGAGAGAGAGAGAGAGAGAGAGAGAGCACCTTGGGTATTTTATTGGCTTGTGTCAATTTAAAATGTCAATCTCAAGATTAGGTCTTACTGTCTGTGATGAACTTCTCTTCATGGGTTTTTCCCTCAGGTTCTAAAGTTACCACCCATTTGCCAGTAACAAGCCAGACTCCAAATTGCCCCTAAGTGTTTATTCTGTGGTCCAGTGAGAGTATTCTTTGAGTACAGTGCCCCAAATGATCCCCTCATCCTATATGAGCCTTGCATTGGGCTTATTTCTGAGATAGTTATGATGATAAAATGTTCCAAAATGTAGTCAGTATTGCTGTTTTCATTAATAGGTTTAATTAATGATTAAATCTCATGAAACAGTTTCTATTTACTGTCTGCTTGATATTTTAGCAATATTTAGATTAGATTAAACCTGGCACCATGGCCTAATAAGCGGTATAGAGAATCAGAAGGGGAAATTAGATTACATTAGTTAAGATTAGGCATGGAAATATGGCCTAATAAGCACTATAGAGAATGAGGCAGATCTTAGATTAGATTAGATTAGATTAGATTAGATTAGATTAGATTAGATTAGATTAGATTAGATTAGATTAGAATTTTAGCAAGACTAAATATTCCAAATACCAGCCACCATCCCAATGCTGTCCATATGAATCAGACTTTCCTCGAATAATCCAAACATGCTACCTCTGATACAAAGTGGCAGTATTTTAATTTCTCAATATTAATAATACAGTATCATACTTGATGAATATCAGGGTGTAACATGTCAGGCTGATTTGTACCTGGATGTGGTGCTTCTAAAATATCTAAAATATTTTGTCTGTGTTAGTTGGTAGAGGGACAAACACCCCAAGACCAAGACAAAGCAACAGCAGTGAGGAGAGAGAACAAGGTAGGACACAATGCGATGCAAAAAAAGTCAGTGTACCTTTATTTTTTCCATTTTATCCATGAATGCATTTTTTTTTTAATAATAAAAACGCTGTAGTTTATATCTAAACAACAAACCTATTTTCACATAGATTCTTTCATATTTTACTTTTTTTTTTTTTTTTCAGTAATACAATTTCGGTGCTAATAGAGCAACATCTGTAAAACCTAATACACTTGAGCAAAATCCAGACCAGTTTATTAGTGACCAGCCGATTTTTGTCTTAAGTGTTATGTACTATACAGTATAAGCAGACATTAAATTGTGTATGTGTTTTTCAGCCAATAACCGGAGTATGAATTCTCTGAGACCAAGTGAGAGACAGAGGAGAGAGGAGCGGGAGCAAGGTAATCTAATCATACCTCACTGTCCAGAAACAATACACGCCATCCTTACCCGGCCTTTAAAATTGAACTTTATTTCCGAAAAACAGTCCAAAATATAATTAACACACTGTAAAGTCACCATTTGAATTTAAATAAGTAAATCATGAACATTTACAATCCTTTGATTGGATAATTACTGCGGTTTATCCGTGACTGAAGCGGTGAGTAGCTGAACATTTCTTAATCAACCATGTCAGAAGACATATCCCACTGTCATGAAAAATATGCCACTGTTTTTCAGAAGAGTCTAATTATTTGCAAAAACACAACTAAGGAGATCGCTGAAATGATTGGAATAGGGTTAAGAACTGTCTAACACTTTATTAAAACTTTGAAGCGCTCAACCATGATTGGAGAACACTTAACTGCGTGCTGAAGTTACATCATAAAAAATTAACAGTAGGAATCAAAGCTATGTTTAATAGTGAAAGTAAAAGCATTTTCTATACACACACACACACACACACACACACACACACACACACACACACACACACACACACACACACAATATGATGATGAACTCCCAGGATTGGCACCAAACAGCTGTGCGTCCATAAGAAAACCACTTCTTAGTGAGACACATCAGGAAAAAAAAGACTCCACTTTGCTAGGGAGCATAAAAATCAGACTTTGGAGCAATAGAAAAAGTAGCCCTGAAGTCTGATGAGTCCAGACTGAACCTATTCCAGAGCGATGGGCATGTCAGGGTAAAAATGGAAGCGATGCACTCATCATATATAGTGTCCACTGTACAAGCCTCTGGAGACAGTGTTATAATCTGGAGTTGCTTCAGTTGCTCAGGTCGAGACTCAGCAATAAAATGAATTCAGCTGATGACCTGATCGTACTGAATGTCCAGATTATCACATCTATGGAGTTCTGGAAGCATGAGCAATCATCTCCACTCATGAACTGGCCACCAGAGTCCAGACCTTAACCTAAGTGAACGTGCTGGGGAAGAAGTTATGGACTAATTCGACACTTCTCCAATCGATACAAGAGCTCAGTCAGACATTAATAACTCTGAACAGAACTAAATGTTATGGCAGTGTATTAGATAAGGTTGTCAAAATGCCAGACAATGTATCTTTTGCAATATTGAGTCCACACTTGTTTTCACATGTGTTTTGTTTTTTTTTTACAGACAGGGAGACTGATATCTCACCAAGATCTCAAAGCAGGCAGAACAGAAGCGCAAATGATGATGAGGGTAAGATCATGCCTGTAAAGCTGTCTATGATAATAAACAGTGTTTATTGGTGCTTTGTTCGTTCATTGTAGGTTTTTGCTTATTTAAACATGGCATGCTGACAACGTGTCTCATTCAAATGTATATGTTATTTCAAAAGAGGGGTGCAGTCATGCCACATTGAAACCTGAATAATACAGAATATGTTTGCAAATGCTGTTTTTTTTTTTTGTTTGTTTGTTTTTAAATGTACTAGTACTGTAAAGTTGCATGTTAAGGAAAAATGTTCACGCGACATTTTCTGCCTGATTAGCTGACACTTGGAGTATACGCTCTCTAAGGCAGTCAACACAGGGAAGGGAAAACCGAGAGCAGGGTGAGTTTCTCACACACACACACACACACACACACACACACACACACACACACACACACACACACACACACACACACACACACATGTAATGGCCACAGTGTATAAGAGATGCTCATGCACAAGTACCCTGATTGAGCCAGGATCGGATCTTTCACAGAGATCTGCAATAATTAACATGCATGTCACTTTTTTTTTCTTCACAGCGGACAACTGGAATATAAGTTCTATCAGGTCCAGAGGCAGACCGAGGGGAGAGGAGAGAGAGCCGGGTACGTGGCTGTTTATCACACTATAATTAATCTGTGTTTAATTTCTACCGCTCTTGATTTTCTTGCTCCGTGTTGATTTGTTTCTGTGTCTCTAAAAGCTAATGGAGAAGTACAGAGTTCCCAGAGACCACAGGAGACACAGATGACCAGACAGCAACCAGAGAGACAATGTAAGATGCAGAACATACAGTACAGTACAGTACACATCTTATTTGCTTTTATACTGTTTATATAAATAATAGTGACAGGGTGAAAAAGATTTTCTTTCTAAAATGATGTCTACTAAAGAATCCTGGAGAATATACAGAATACACAGAGATAAAAACAACAACAACAACAACAACATAAAAATAGATGCAGGTTCAGGTCTTTAAATTGGTGAATGTACTTTCTTGATACTTCATTAGCATGGGATGAGCTCATCCTAGGCATAGTGGCCTCACACCTCCAGGGTCAAGGGTTCGATTCCCAGCTCAGGTCTGTGTGTGTGTGTGTGTGTGTGTGTGTGTGTGTGTGTGTGTGTGTGTGTGTGTGTGTGTGTCTGTGTGTCTGTGTGTGTGTGTGTGTGTGGAGTTTGTTGCATGTTCTCCCCGGGCTTGGTGGGTTTTCCTCCAGGTACTCTGGTTTCCTCCCACAGTATGAAGGCAGATTGTAACTAAATGGCATTTCCAAATTCCCCATAGCGTGTGTTTTCTCCAATTAATTGGCATCCTCTCCAGGGTGTACTCCGGCTCCTGCCCTAAGTCACATGGGACAGGCACCAGACCTCCTTGACCCTGTACAGGATAAGCAGTACAGAAGATGTATAAATGAATGAATGAACTCATCCTAGCATGCACCAACCATCACATGCCATATATACGTAGGTATATGTGGTTTTGTTGAACATCTCGTTCCAGATCTACTCCTCGTTTGCTGTTATAATGACCCATGACACTCTTATGGGTAGGCTTTACAATACATTTTGGGGAGTAGCTCTAGGGATGTATCATTCAGACACAAGAGTATTAGTACTGGACCAGGTTTGGCACATATCGGTGTTATGGTCATGTGTGCACATGCTCTTGGTCATATAGCGTAGTACAGGATTTTGCAATAGATCTCACACAGCCCTAGCACACACGCATACATGATGTGCATTTTTAACATTGCCATTTTCTTTCAGCTGACAGCTGGAGCTTAAGTTCCATCAGGTCAATCAGAGGCAGAGACAAGAGAGAAGAGAGAGAGACAGGTATACCATATACTTGAGTATTTGTGTTTCTTACACACATTAACCCTCTGTCTCTTTTAGCTAATTCTGATGTACAGAGCTCACCCAGGACCCAGCAGGCGGCAACGGCCAGACAGCAGCCTGAAAGACAATGTATGATGCTCTACACACACACACACACACACACACACAAACACACACTGCTCGTACTATTGAACTCATGTCTGTGTTTGTCATTTTTGTTTTCCTTATCGCTGTGTAAAATCAGCTGATCGCTGGAGTCTGAGCTCATTGTTACCCAGAAACAGGAAGAAGAGACAAGAATCAGGTGAGAGAAGGAACAATCACACGACCCAGCTTTTTAATTATAATTTTATTATCTTTGGGAATCATTCTTTGGGCTCCATGCTGCTGTTCAAGCACTGATTTTCTGTCCTTCTGTTCCAGTCAAACAGGCCACACCTATTCAACAGGAAGAAGAGTCTTCTCACGATGACTGTACGTCACGCCCACCTTCTGCAGCATGCTTAGCATTTTTGTACAATATTTTGTTTCAAAAGGTTAACACTATCTGATTTATCTCTCTGCAGGGGGAAACCAGTCTGAAGGTAAAACTTAAACATGTACTGTCCAATACAAAGCCAACCGAGGTGTCAAACACACACACGCGCACACACACACACACACACACACACACACACACACACACACACTGTGAATATGTAATTAGCTACCATCTAAATATATTCCTGTTTATATAACAGATTTTAATATGAAGTCTTAAAAAATATCTTGGCTATTTGCAATAATTGTGAAATACTAATGTCTTTTAATCATTTTTAAAACATGCATGATCGGCACAGGACCGTAGTGTTTAGCCTCGCACCTTCAGGGTGGGTTGGTTTCCCTGCTCGGGTTTGTTCTCCCCGTGCTTGGTGGGTTTCCTCCCACAGTCCAAACACATTGGACAAATGATTGTACCCGAATTGTTTGTAGTGCGTGTGCACTGCAATGAATTGGCACCCTGTCCAAAGCGAACGCCTCCTCGTGCCACAAGACTTCTGGGATAGGCTCCAGGCTCCCCATGACCCTGTTCAAAGGATCAGTGTTATAGAGGATGAATGAATGAAGCATACACTGCTTGTTGTATTGGCAGATAATAGATTGATCAGATAACTTTTTTTTTTTGTATCTAATCCTAAATTAAGGAATTCTTATATTCATTTGAATATGCTTTCAAAGATATCACTTTCTGCAGTGAGAACCCAAGTTGAAGTACAAGAGAAAATATAAGACATACTGTATACACATTTAATTAATGTACAAAGTCTTAGGTACATGCAAAGCAAAGCTATGAAGCAAAAGCACCTTTAGAAATGATGCTATGAAACAAACAAAACTAGTGAAACTCGTGAAAAGACTGCACAGTGTTGTGTATTAAATAATAAATTAAAAGGCAATAAAATGACACTGAAATAAACAGGAATTGGATAATATTAAATAAATAAATACATAATTAAATACAGAATACTCTGAATATTTTAAAGAAAGATTTTTTTGAACAGTGACATTTTTTATTTAAATTGTCTTTAGATTCCAGGTATTATTTATCATTTGCAGGCATGGTAACTTTGATTATTATGGTTTTAGTAAATGTTGTGGTGCTATTGTGGATTTTGCTTAGTAAACCCTGGACTTTTCCTGGACTCTCCGTCACCAAATCCCTCCTTCATTCCTGTCTTTCCAGGTTAGCGTCTTTAACATCTTTCTTTTTAATTTCCTCAAACTCGTTCTACACGTTTTACACTTATCCAGAACCACAAATACAGTCCCTTAATTCCTTCCGACAGCATCGACATTCCACTCTGTTTCCCCGGCACTGAGAGAGATCGACATCGACAGCATTCAGGATCCTGAGCCGAGAAGCAGGGATGAGTTCCTTCAGTGTGAGTGGACACATGTTCACAGACATACACAGATCCAGTTGGAATTATGTAGTTAAGAAATTCATTATATGATACATTATACATACATCATGCATATCACGGGATTACTGAATATCACACAAAAAGTGCTCAGATAACTGCCGTCGCCGGGTTGCCTTTTTTGGGCCCTTGGGCAAGGCTCCTAACCCTGTGCCTCGTACAAAATTACTCTACCGTTGCCAGTCTTAAAGCCTGGAGCAGAAAATAGAAGGGTTGGGTGTCGGACTAGCAACCCAGCCCCATAAAAACCACCACTGATATAGAAATAACAGAATCCATCCCCATTCTCAACTCAACATCATGGGTTGTAAAAAAAAAAAAAAAAAAAAGTGAAGACATTATGCTTTTGTATGAGATTATTTGTTTTAGTAAATGTATAATAAAAAAATGACTTTTTTTTTCTTTTATAAAAAGCAAAATGCTAACTACTTATTAATCTGTTTAATTTTTTAACTATAAAATTAATTCTTTTTTAATGAATTTATTACTTAGGTCAGTCAACTGAGAGTACATTTGGAACCAGTGTAATTACTACTATAGTCAAGATGACTACTGTTCAAGTCCAAACCAAGCTTAGATTGAATCCAGGTTTAGTCTTTATGGGTTCAGGGCCAAATTTGAGTGTAAAAAATATTACAATTTTCATATTGAGACCAACCAATTCAGTTGAAATTATATCTACTAAGACCAATGCCCAAGACCCAGTCCAAGTGCAAATGCCAATAAGACCAAGAATACAGTATATAATGCAGAAAACATCTTAGATTTAGGTCTATTAAGACATCTATAATAGAAAAAACACAGATCCATAATAATTAAATCAATCTCTCTCTCAATTAGACGCCTGCGATTTGAACTTTGACCCTAACACGGCTCACCGGCGTTTAGTTCTCAGTGAAGATTCCACCAAGGCAACACTGCAGGCCTCAACCCAGTCATACCCTGATGTCCCTGAGCGATTTGATGGCTGGACGCAGATTTTCAGCCTCCAGCCGCTCAGCTCAGCTCGCTGTTACTGGGAGGTGGAGTGGCGTGGGCGGGGCTCTTCAGTGGGTGTGGCCAGTAGTGCCATGCCTCGTAAAGGAGCGGATGCACGGGCGGGGCTTGGCTACAACGCCCAGTCGTGGAGTCTGGAGTTGTCTGACATGTGCTGTGCTGCTTTACACGCCAATCAGAAGCAGGAGATCCCAGTGACATACTGCCCCCGAGTAGGTGTGTTTCTGAACCAGGAGGATGAGTCTCTGGCCTTCTACGGTGTCGACGATGTGCTCGTGCACCTGCACACTTTCCGCGGGGTCACCTCCAATCAGCCATTGTTTGCCGCGTTTGGCATTGGGACCGGTGTCGGAGTCGGCCTCGACTTTGCCATGGGAAACTTCAGCGCATCCACAGACAGCATTAAAATCTGCACCATCTGACCCAGATTCTTTAAACTGTTAAGAGATTGTTTGCTTAATTTATATGATAATTAGTGTAATATTAAATACCATACTGGCTTTTATGTCTCCCATATCAATAACAGTAATTATAGACTATCACTGATGGTTACATGATAGGAAAATGTCTTCCCCCGTTCCCTTAAAGTTTGAAAGAATGAATTAGCTGGGTTCCAATGTCTGTAGTTTCATTATACATCAAAACTTCTAGCTCTGTTTATTCAGGATAGTTGACACACATGGTTTTTAGTGTAGAGTTATCCGTTGCATTTATTATCAATACAGACAGCTAGTTTGTTTTGCCATGGAAAACTTGAATTTAGACAGTGAACGTCTCTACAGATAGTGAACAGAGTCTTAGCTAGCTCATTCCTATGTATGATGTTTAAGCAGGACTGTTTGTTCCCCATTTTATCTTTAATCCTACATTTTATTCATAATTTTTCCATGTACTGTTTTGAATAATTACTGTTCTCAATTTGATACTGTGTACTTGATTTTCAGCTTTTTTTCACTCTTAATATGCAATTCTGATTTAACTTTATGTCTAAACTTCATTTATAAATGTCTCGAATATTCAGTTCAGGTGAGAAACAGCCCTGGAGGATTGATTTGGGTTTCCAAACCGACCTCTCAAATTGAAGAAGCTATATGAATAGTGAACAGTGAAAAAAAGATGTCCAGTTGATATGACTCAAATTCAAGACAACTTCATCTGGACAACTGATAATAAAAATGTATTTATAAATTAATATTGCTGCTTAATGAATTTTTAATTTTTAGTAAATTGTACTGTCTGAACTATTAGTTTCTAGAATTCTTTCTAACTGTTGATTGTTAACAAAGTCACCTCCAGATGCAAGAGTGACACCAAGCTGTGGGTCACCAAGGCCATAATACGGGGCGATGTCTCCATAATCTGGTCTGTCCATGGGCACTGCACAATTTACTTACATATTACTTAATATATAAAATAAATATTCACATTAATGGAAGATTCATGTGGTTTAACCTGGGTTTCCACGAAGTCCACAGTCTCGGCAATGCTACTGCACTCCAGTTCAAACCTAAACATTTTTCTTTGGTCCTATACCAGCTAGACCAGCTAGAAATCATCCAGTCCAATAAACAGTGCACATAACCATGGTCTATAGACTGGCTAAATATCTAGCACTTGCTACATCACTTTTGTTGGAAATATTTTTTCTAGTACAAAGAAAAAGTCAGAAAACTAGGTTGCAGAAATGATGTTCTTTAATCTTGGTTGCAGAGACAGTGTTACTGAGTGCGCAGTTGCATAATAATTAATAATAACAGTATGGAACCTTGAATTGCAAGTAACTTGGTCTGTGAGCGTTTTGCAAGATGAGCTAAATTGTTTATAATTTTTAACTTGATAAATGTGCAAGGTCTTGACACACGAGCAGTAACACGCGTGCAAGGTCAAGTGTCAAGTAATCACAATTCAAATGTTTTACTGAGTGTAAGAGTCTCATCACTGTACTGTGCTTGAAGTCTTCTGTAAATCTGATGCAACTTCAAGTTTTATTCTAGTCTTAATTCCCCAGATACTTCAAGTCAGATTTGGACTTGAATTAAACTTGCTTCTTACTTTTTTGCCTCATAAATAAAATATCAAGCCTATGTAATGGAACCAAGAAGTTTGGTTTCACACACAAAGGTTTTAGCTACTTTCAGTTTAATGCTTGTGTTGCAATAAAAGTCATCTTTATTGGGAGGTAATTTTTTAAACATTATCTTTTATCTAAGCAGGAAGGTTGTTTTGTTTTTGTTTTGTTTTTTCCCTGAAGTGAAATCCTTCAGCTTTTTTTTTTTTCTTGAAAGCATGTTCTGCCTTGTACAAAGTGCTGTGTGGGATACTAATCTCAGAGCTACTGCTCCTGCCCGTATTAACTTTACTATAGAATTACATTCCATCCTGAAATATGGGTACAGTATGTACTGTAGGTCATACGTTTCTGTACATAGTCAGGTAAAGGAGTCAAATATAAAGTATTTGGGGGGGGAGCCCTGCCAGCATCATAAATCTTCATTGTAAAGATGATCACAAAACTCAAAATTACAATACAGTGGAACCTCGGATTGCGAGTAACGTGGTTTACGAGTGTTCCGCAAACCAAGCAAAGATTTGTAATAAATTTTTAATCGGAAACCGAGCAAGTATTAGTTTACGAGTGCCGAGTATCATGTATCACGCATGCGACTTATTTTGACACAGAGAGTAACTCTCTAGTGACCCTAGTAAGGTGCTGGTTCATGTTTGTTTGTTTTTTACTTTACAGCAGTGATTCCTTTAGCATGCGCTCATGCCAGTGTCAGAGAGATTTCTTTTTTCCCTGTTAAAACGGTGTTTCCGTGTTTGTGTGTGCCCGTTTGTTGTGAAACTGAAAGTGATAATTAGAAATTATGTTTACAACCAATCAACAGCTTTCTTCAACATACTGTATGCCTCTTTACACTTTTTTTTAATTAATAATAATTACATTTCTTGACTTGAGAAATTTATCTGAGCCGACTACTCTGTAATGCATCTTGTGCATCTTAAACGCACTTGACTGAGTAAAGCTCAGTCCACAATGTGAACAGTGATATGGCTTCTCTCCAGTGTGAATGAATGTGCTGATGTGTTTTGAGATTTCAACTGTCACTAAACTCTTCCCACAGTATAAGCACCGAAAAGGCTTTTCTCCTGTGTGAATGCGCTGGTGTAGCTGGAGGTGACTCTGCTTCCTGAAACTTTTCCCACACTCGAGACATTCATAGGCCTTCACTCCTGTGTGAACGCGCTGGTGGAGCTGGAACGTACTCTGCTGAGTAAAACTCATCCCGCATTCAGAACAGCAGTAGGGCTTCTGCCCAGTGTTAAGGTGCCGGTGCTGTTGGAGTGTCCGCTCGGCTAAAACTCTTTCCGCAGTGCGAGCAGTGATACGGCTTCTCTCCGGTGTGAATGTGCTGGTGTTGTGCCAGATGTCGTCGCTCGAGGAATCTCTTCCCGCACTCGGAGCAGTAATACGGCTTCTCTCCAGTGTGGATGCAACGGTGCATTTCGAGGAGTCCCACCTCGCTAAAAGTCTTCCCGCATCCGGGAGCACTGGTACATTTCCAGCTGCCTTTCTTTCCAAACTGTGTTAATGTGCTGAATTCCAGATGAAATCTCCTGACCGCTGGAGATTCTCATGGGTACATTCTCATATTTAATGTCTTCTGATTCCATCATAGATGCAACACTTGATGTGCTTGGGTGCAGAGGTTAAATTTGGTTGTAAGATAGTAAACACAAAAAGCCATGATATTCCTGCAACAACTGCAAAACTGTACAGTATGTATAAAGCAGGGATGTGGCCCTGACATTATTATCTGTCATTGAGTCAAAAATCATCAGCACACCGATTATATTAAAACATCAGCGCTTTCCACTCAAGGCTCTTGTCTCTCCACTCACTGTGATATTAAGTGGGCATAAACAGAAGCATTTGGATATCTGCAAACAAAATTTGGACTTTTATTTTACCTGGACTATTTATTATTAAGTTTTTTTTTGTATGTGTGTGTGTGTGTGTGTGTATATATATATATATATATATATATATATATATATATATATATTGAATAGAATATCTTTATTACTTGTATTTATGTATGTATGTATGTATTATTTTATTTCCTATTGAATAAAATATTGTTTGCTGCATTTCTTTCTACATAGAAGGAAAGAGAGAATAAGAAGACAATCTTATGAGTTTAGGTTAATTTAATACATTTTGTAATGATTCAATCATTTAGTCAAATCATTTCCTGCTCTTCTTATAACAAGGCAATATAATGTAGAAAATAAACTAGACCAGTTAAAATAGTTAATATAAGGCTGAGTACAAATTAAAGTGTAATTGCCTCATTAGTGCACTATATGCGCCGTTCATTCCTGGCCTATGTAGTGCACTGAGACCCGAAACGGGAGTGTATTTGGAATTCAGCCACTTGTTCTGCTAGTGATGCTTTATTAAAGCAGGATTTAAATCCGAAAACGTTTAACCACCTCTTATACACTTACATTAGCAGTGTGTTTAACATGAATATATTTCATTATGTGCTGTAATATGTACGCAGTGTGTATGTACGAGTGAGAAAGCTCACCGGAATGCTCTGCAAAAGCAAGGCTGCTTGTTGTTCTTCCTCTTTTTCCTGAATTTATGGCTGATAGATTTTGTGAGCATTACTGCCCCCTAGCGTGAGTGATTGTGTAGTTCACCAAATACATGAACTGCAATCAATAATGAATGTATAATTTTTCCCCGGATGGTTTTAATGTAATTAAACTCTCTCTGTTCTTGGCAAATAAGTAAATAAATAAATAATACATTGAATTGGCCCCAAAGCGCGCATCAGCCCACTGGGAAACGCCCGAAATGGTGTCAGATTATCTATCCATCCCTGACACTGACAATGTTTGACATAGCTCTTACCTCTCCAACTATTACCAGTTACCTTTTACAAGATAGCACACTTGAAGATCACTCAGTGCACAGTACTGCACATGCATTTAAGCCGGCCTTGTTTTATGAGGAAGACAAAGACAGTATTTCCGACAGTCTTACTGATTTTCTTTATTCTGTTATTTCCATATGGTCAAAACATGGTATCGGTGGTAAAAGTGTCTAACCTAGGTGAAAAAGTGAATTTTCAGATAGGATCGTGTAACACCATTTTTCAAAATACTTCTTTTTTTCATAAGGTCTCTTATCTCCCGAGCCATGCTTAATTTTTGGTAAATATGCATACTTTTTTTTTTTATCAGATCAAAAGAAACACATTTGCGAAATACAATTTCATGTGGCTTCATGTAGTGTCTGTAACTTTTTTTTTTCATTCAAATTTTTCAACGATCTTAACTGCCATTCAGATGAACGTTGGCTTATTGATATTACATATGAAAAGACCTAAAATATTAATAAAGTGTATTAATATAAAGGGCAAAACTGTTGAACATGAATTTGACATGGTTAAGGACACTGCAGATTTAGCCTTTTAAGCTTTTAACAAAAAACATATCTTTTGAATTTTAACAGTATATGTGTTAACAATATTTATTAGGAAAATTTAAAAAAGCAACTGAATAAACTATAGTTTCCTGTGTTTTATGGCCACAGGAACCTCTGTTGTTAGTAATTTGGGGAAAAAATCTGTAATTTTGCATGGAATATTTGAATTTAGGCAACACATTTTACAGGTCATATGCTTCTAGAAGCTTAACCCATTTTAGTATCAATACTCAAAAAAGATTTTTTGCATTATAAATTCTTATTGTTTGATGCGAGACAGTACAATGCTGAAGAAGGACTATTTTGGGGGCACATTTTTGGGCCACATATAAAATCAGCTCTCCAAAACAGATTTTAAGAAAAAAAAGCATGGGATGCTCTTCATAAAAGTAACAACAAAAAAAAAAATCAAGTTTTCCCGGAGCAAATTATTTGGAACTCTGGGTGAAAAGTGGGTAAGAGAGAGATTTTTTTTTTATACATTAATAACTGATCAGATAGGACGAGAAATGTAATAAAAGAAGTGATGGCCTTCTGCAATCAAGCATTTGCAATAAATGGCAATGAGTCGAGAAATTCTGGCCCGCTCTTCTTTGCAGAATTGTTTTAATTCAGCCACAATGGAGGATTTAATCTGATTAAGGTCATGACACAGCATCTGAATCAGAATCGGATCTGAATCAGATTAATTTAGGGTTTTTGCTTCTCGCATTATGTGATGGTGCTCGTGTGTTTCAAGACTTCGTCTATGCTTAAAGATTTTCTCCTGACTGCCAGCAGTGTTACGGCTTCTCTGGTGTATGAACACGCTGGTGTTTTTTGACATGACACTGCTGCGTAACCCTTTCCACATTCTGTGCAGTGATACGGCTTTTCTCCTGTGTCACTCCGCTGGTGTTTCACTAAAGATCCTTTATGAGGGAAACTCTTCCCGCACTGTAAGCAGTAATAAGGCTTCTCTCCAGTGTGAATCCGCTGGTGGTTTACGAAATTTCCTCTCACATTAAAACTCCTCCCACATTGAGAGCAGAGATACGGTTTCTCTCCTGAATGAACACGCCGATGTGTCTTCAGACGATCCTCTCGAGTAAAACTCTTTCCGCAATCTGTGCAGTAATAAGGCGCCTCGTCCGTGTGGATCCGCTGGTGGTTTAGGAAATTTCCTTTTACAGTAAAACTCTTCCCGCACTCTAAGCAGCGATACGGCTTCTCTGCTGAATGAATGCGCCGATGTTTTGGGAGATGATCCGCTTGTCTAAAACTCTTTCCACAGTCTGTGCAGTAAAAAGGCTTTTCTCCAGTATGCGTGCGCTGGTGTGTCACTAAAGTTCCTCTTTCAGTAAAACTCTTCGGACACTTCTCTCCAGTGTGAATTCGCCGGTTTCTCGTCAAACTTCCCCTTTGAGTAAAACTCCTTCCACATTCTGAGCAGCGATGCGGCTTCTCTTCTGAATGATCATGCAGGCGTGTTCGGAGATTATTCTCCTTAGTAAAAGTCATTTTGCACTCTGCACTCTGTGCAGATTAAAGGCCTCTCTCGTAAAAAATCTGCTGTTGTTTCACTACATTTCCACTTTCGCTAAAATACTTTACTTACTCTCAGCAGTGATAGTTTGAATAAGCCGGTGTATTTGTTGACTACTTCTCCTTTTCAAGATCGGAGTAGTTTTTTTCTTTCCTTTGTCTGCAAGTGTGGTGAATACCAGATGTGCTGTAATCGTTTGATCGCTGGAGATTCTGGACAGTAGGGACTGAATTCTCCTGTTTAGTCTTTCATGATTTTATTATACTTGGGTCTCTTGGTGTGTTTGCAGAATTACAAACAGGAGAAGACTTGCAATTAGGCATTTGTTCCTAGAGCAAAAAAAAAAAACATTAATTAGGTAGGCATTACACATGAAATGAAGTTCATAGGGGGAAAAATGTAAAATCAGTAACATCTTTTGCAATGCAAGACAGTTAGGTCAAGGCGACATAAAGCAAAAATTTATTTCTACCAATTGTCTTACCAATGGTTTCCATTGATAGTGGTGCAGTGTAAATTTCACAGCACCAACAATGGCATTTCGCTGTTGTACTTTGACCAGTTGTCACCAAAGCTGAAGTAATTTTCTATTGTAACACATTCGGATAATGGCAAATAAAATCATCAGCAATGTTTTACATTTATAAAGGGGAAAAGCTGTCCAAACCCACCTGGCTCTGTGTGAAAAAGTCATGCGTATACTACTTCAACTGAGGAAATCGTCTCTATAGGATTTCTATGGTTCTTTCCTAATATTTATTGTACTTCCATGGAAGAAGTTATTAAAAAATAAATTAAAAAAAACATTTACATTTCTCAGCGTATTTCGATCTGTAGTTTTGTATGCAACCATTTATAATCTGATTATCTATATGTAGCACAAAAAAAGTTCCGAAATATGAAGCAGTTCAATCATTACGTTTAAAAATAATTAATTAATTAATTAATTAATTAATTAATGAAACAACTGATCCAGGGCGGCACGGTGGTGTAGTGGTTAGCACTGTCGCCTTGCACCGCCAGGGTCCGGGTTCGATCCCCGGCCAGGCTCGATTCCTGTCTCTGTGTGCATGGAGTATGCATGTTCTCCCCGTGCTTGGTGGGTTTCCTCCGGGTACTCCGGTTTCCTCCCACAGTCCAAAGACATGCAGGTTAGGCTAAGTGGCGTTCCCAAATTGCCCGTAGTGTGTGAATGAGTGAGTGTGTGTGCCTGTGCCCTGCGATGGATTGGCACCCTGTCCAGGGTGTACCCTGCCATGTGCCCCAAGTCTCCTGGAGCCTGGAATAGGCTCCAGGCCCCCGTGACCCTGAATACAGGATTAAGGTATAGATGAGTGATCCGAGTAGACTCTCCTTCCCTATCCATCCATCCTTACCCTATTTGTACTGGGGGGAAAATAGTCACTGGACTAAACAGTGACTATTTTCTATAGTCATTTTCTATAGTTTTCTATTGTATACTGTTGCAGACCTCCATCTCTGACTGAAGACATTAGCAAACATGAAAACACCAGAAAGGGAATGAAGTACACCACTGCTGCTCACATTCATCACCCTGCATGTTAATCACTTTGTTCACTGACCTGACGACCATATCAGCGCTGTTCACACGCATCCGAGTTATGCATGCATATACTCTAATCTCAAATCATACTTAAACCAACAGAGCAGAAATACATTTCAATCACCGACTCTTAACCTAACAGATCTTCAACACAACATTAGTTGAACTTACCTGAAGAAATGTTTTATAACCACTGTCTATGTTTTTAATTCATTACGCTCCATCTGTGTTTTTATGTACAGATGATAAGCAGGTCTTGTGGAATCATGGAGGTTTAATACCAGAAGGTGACGTCAGGTTATAGCTGTCTTAATGCGGGCGACATCAGGGGGCTGAGGCTGGTGGACATATTGGTATACTCAAAGCAAGTCTTTCCCATCAGATGTTCTTAAAGAAAAAAATAATGAACCTTTTATTAAATCTAATATAAAGTGTACAGAAATCTAGAAAACTTTTTAAGAGTATAGAACAGAAGAGAATAGAATAATACAAATACCATTTACTTATACGGTGCTTTTTCTCCTAAATACATAATCATATTTTGCATATTATAGACATTTATTAATTCATATTTCTAATACCACTATAGAAGACCACCATGTGGCTTTTTTTTCTCCAGTTTTTGGGAGTTATAAACGCAAATAATTTATTTTATTTTAATGAGTTGTATACAGAAAAGGGATGTTAATGATCAATCATTATGTTTTTGACTCATGTTATCTGTGGTCCATAAATGAGGGGTTGTTATCTCTCCATGTCTGCCTTCATTGAGAGCTGCCGGAACTAAAAACCTGTTCGGAAAACTGAAAACCTCTGACAGGTTATAGTTATACATTTAGGTTTAAAGAACTTAGAGTTTATTTACTTTGCTATCTGAAACATGGATCACATGTGGGCGACATGTCAAGTCATGACCGGTTCCTTTGCTTGACTGTAGAAAAAAATGATTATTACAGTTTGGAATTTTCCATGCACTTTTGCAACATACATTCTTTTCACCATAGCCAGTTCACTTTACCTGATTGATTAAACAAGGCAAAACTTTAAGGTAGATTTTAATGGATACATTTACAATTTGCACACAAAACAATTAAGAAAGTGTGCACTTCTATTTCACTGTTTATGGAGATAATGCAATAATCAACCTTGTCCTCGTACAGACACTGTGGCTCCACCATACAATTTCTTCCATGAGTTGAGTAAGTTCCTGGCTTTTATGTCATAAACAGTTAGACACTCTTAATGGAAATGAAAAGTATTAATTGTGATCAGTTCATTGATCAGTTTGGGGCTTTGTGTGGTCTTAGTTAGAAGAAAGTTAAGTTTATGACTGCCAGCTGACCCTCTCATTAAAACCGCAGAACTTCCAAACTGTCAAGATCATCATCGCAGTTCGCACAGGCCGAATGAATAAATATCTGCAGAAGTTCTTGTGAGTGTCCATGAGCCCGATACCATGGAGTCACCAACCAACACCTAATAATCCTTAAATGTTAGTGTAAACTGTCAAACATACTTATTTGACCTTTCGAAAGGAGGTCCTCAACCATTTAAAATGGGTAGAAAAATCATCCAGCCACTGCTTGATCTCCAAGATCAGATCTCCCCAGTGTGAATCTGCTGGTGTCTCTTCTTTACTCCTATTTGAGTAAAACTCTCAGGACACTTTGTGCAGTGATGCAGTTTTTCTCCAAGGTGAATCCGCTGGTGTCTAGTCAAATGTCCTCTTTCAGTAAAACTCTCTTTCAAATTTCATACTGTACATAATGAAGTACTGGTGCTTACACTATAAAAACTTATTTTGGGGAGTTATAAATGCAAATAGTTTATTTTATTTTAATGATTTTTAATGAGTTTTATACAGAAAAGGGATGTTAATGATCAATCGTTAATTGACTCATTAGCATTAAGAAATGTAACTGATTAAAAACTTTAACCCAAAAATGCTGGGCATTACTCCCATATCTATGACAAGCGGGTGCACTTAAATAAATAAATAAATAAAAATCACCATTTCAAAAGGATCACATTATTGGCCTCTGGAGGCAGTGTTGATCTGGGGTTGCTTGAGTTGCTCAGGTCTAGCAATGTGGCAAGAAAAAAAGAAAGAAATGCCACAGAAAAAAAGAATTAGCAAAACATGAATTTTGGTGTCTATCAGTATAAAAATGACCATGTTCATCTGGAGCAATACATCTCATGAGCTCTGGGTGAAAAGGCAGAAAGATTTGATTTCATTTAACATTATTAATACATAAAACAAATGTGATGCAGAGATGAAGAAAGTTGTAAGGCAAAAAAAGATGGTAAACTCACTCACTCATCATCTGTACCGCTTCATCCTGTATTCAGGGTCACAGGGGGTCTGGAGCCTATCCCAGGAGACTTGGGGCACGAGGCAGGGTACACCCTGGACAGGGTGCCAATCCATCGCAGGGCACACAAACACACACACTCACTCACACACTACAGCCAATTTAGGAGCGCCAATTAACCTAACCTACATGTCTTTGGACTGTGGGAGGAAACCGGAGTGCCCGGAGGAAACCCACCAAGCACGGGGAGAACATGCAAACTCCATGCACACAGACGGGAATCGAACCTGGTTGGGAATCGAACCCAGACCCTGGAGGTGCAAGGCGACAGTGCTGAGATGGTAAACTTTCATTCAAATTTAGTTTCAAAACCATGTTGCCAGTATCGTCACAACCATAATAATAATTCTTATTATTACATTTCCTGGCTTTGCGCCGGATAGCCGAAGGAAAAAAAAAAAAGATCTCAGAGACAAAAACAGCGGCCTTTCTCAGCGTCACAAAAACACAATACGAGAACACAAGCAAAATCAAAGAAAAGTGCAAAAGAATAAAGCACTTCGGGAGGAGAGCCGCATACACGCGCTCCTACTTCATCTTCTTCTCCTCGTGCACATCTCTGCAGCGCAGACACTGGGGGAAGGTCAGCACACCTTAAAAGGGCAACATACATACATACTGTGGTATATGATGTCGTAGTGGCCGTTACAATGCACCCGTGTGCCAAAAATGTACACGATTAAAATGTAGCACAGTCCACAGAGTTAAGAGTCAGGCATTCGCTCATGAATGTGTGATGACACTGGTCAAGATTTCTTCTACATTTAAAGCATTTTTTCAGACCGTGTTAAACAATGTTAAGGCGTCTCTAATGAACGAACGCACTGATGCCGTTTGCCATGACCCTGGTGTGTAAAACTCTTTTTGCATTCTGTGCAGTGATGCAGACTCTCTCCTATGTGACTCTGCTGGTGTTTCGCTAAACTACTTCAGTCAATAAAACTCTTGCTGCACTATAAGCAGTGATACGGCTTCTCTCCGGTGTGAATCCGCTGGTGTATTACTAAAGAGTCTCGGATTTTATAACTCTTCCCGCACTCAGAGCAGTGATATGGCTTCTCTCCTGCGTGAGTGCGCTCGTGTCTGTGGAGATGAGTCCGTTGTTTAAAGCTCACGCCGCATCTTGTGCAGTAATAAGGCTTCTCTCCCGTGTGAATCCGCTGGTGTCTCACCAAACTTCCTCTCTCATTAAAACTCTTCCCGCATTGTGAGCAGTGATAGGGCCTCTCTCCTGAATGGACGCGCTGATGTGCTTTAAGATGATCATCTAGAGTAAAACTCATCCCGCACTCTGCACAGTAATAAGGCTTATCTCCGGTGTGAATCCGCTGATGAGTCACAAAATTTCCTTTTGCAGTAAAACTCTTTCCACAGTCTGTGCAGTAATAAGGTTTCTCTCCAGTGTGGATCCGGTGGTGTTTGACTAAATTTCCTCTCACGCTAAAGCATTTCCCGCACTCCGAGCAGCAATATGGCTTCTCTCCTGAATGAGCGCGTTGGTGTATTTGGAGACTACTTGCTTGTTTAAAACTCTTTCCGCATTCTGTGCAGTAATACGGTTTTTCTCCAGTGTGAATCCGCCGGTGTTTCACTAACCCTCCTCTTTGAGTAAAACTCTTTCCGCATAGCAAACAGTAGAAAGGCTTTACTCCAGTGTGAGTGCGCTGGTGTGTCACTAAAGTTCCTCTTTCAGTAAAACTCTTGGGACACTTTGTGCAGTGATGCAGTTTTTCTCCAGTGTGAATCCGCTGGTGTCTCATCAAACGTCCTCTTTGAGTAAAACTCCTAGGACACTTTGTGCAGTGATGCAGCTTCTCCCCAGTGTGAATCCGCTGGTGTCTCATCAAACGTCCTCTTTCAGTAAAACTTTTTCTGCACGCTGAGCAGCGATACAGCTTCTCTTCTGAATGGGTTTGGAGATTATTCTCCTTAGTAAAACTCATTTTGCACTCCGTGCAGTAATAAGGATTCTCTCTTCAGCAAGTCCGCTGGTGTTTTACTACATTTTCACTACCACCAACCGTGTGAATGAGCCGGTAGCGGTAAATTGCATTTTTCCTTTGTCTTGGAATGTGGTTAATACCACTGACCACTGGAGATTCTAGAGAGTCGGGACTGAATTCTCCAGTTTAACCTTTTATGATTTCATTTTACTGGGCTCTCTTGGTGTGTTTGCAGAATTACAAACAGGAGAAGACTTGCACTTAGGCATTCCTTCCTAGACCAGAAAAAGATAAAACATTAGTTGGGTATGCAGTCCCATGAAATGGAGTTCAGAGAAAACCCAATCCAATTAATCTGAGTCAAGACAGCAGGAGGCAACGATCAAATAGGTGTGCAGAGAGTGAACTTCACAACACCAATGACGTTGTGTTGTCGTACCTTGAAAGTTGTCTACAATGCTGTAATTTCAGGAATAATCAAGACAATAATTGGCCCTGCCTTTTTGTTATTGTGTATTGCTGCCTCTGTGTAAGTGAAATGGAAACAGACTTTTTTAAATCATATAATGACAAATAAAATCAGTAAGTATGTTTTAAAAGATGTACCCAAAAGATAAGGAGAATAGACTTGGAAGTGGTGAGCAGTCCTGTAAATCCCCCAAGTTTCTCTTTATATTTCCACTTTTACAGTTTAAAATAGCCTCTAACTAACTAAATGTTCCGGAGTTGAATCCCAAATAGCATTAAATGGAAAGCTAGTGCAATACGTATTGTGTACAATCCCTTGTTTCTCACATCAAGTAGTGCCCTTGTCCAGCCCTTATGTGTCTGAAAGGGGACGGGCGTCTAAAGTCACCTGGCCTGGAGAACACTGAAGTACTAACTGTTGTGCTGTCGTCCACGGCCTATAACATAGCCGCAGATCTCCATACATGTGTGTAGATCTTTTCCTAATGTACATTTACAGTATGCACGTCTTTTTTCTTGACAGACCCTGCAAGCTCGGGTCCAAATTGGCCAAGAGGGAAGCTGTGTGCCACACGTCCTCGTGCGCGCCTCCTGCTCACGCCGTGACTCTGAAGACTTTACCTGAAATGAGCTTTCCTGGCCCACAAAGACCTATTGACTGATCTCCTGCCACATGACGATAGAGGCATTTTTGCACACCTTAAACAAGAATGTGGAGTAGGAAACCAGCATTCTGTTCTATTATCTCACGCTGAGGCGACCTGAGTTATACAATTTCCTTGTAGAGCCACTGGTGAAAGTCGACACTGTTATGCACCTTGCTCAGTCAGTCATCTAGTCACCAATAAAACAACAGAGAAAATCCGAGTTTGCTTCACTGGCCGGGGGAAAATGCAGAAGGAAAAAAAATCTACCAGCACTGTCCAGTAGGCCAGAAGACAGCATCAATTAAGCCCACCTACTGTACACCCCGCTGATTCTTCTGCCAATAACCAGTGTGTTGTTCAAGCAAATTGCTATGGACATCATCGGCCCTCTCCCTAAATCAGCAAAAAGACATCATCCTGGTCATAGTCGATTTTGCGACACGATATCCAGAAGCAGTGGCGCTATGGAAAGCTACGTATAAGAATGTTGAAAGGGGGCTGGTACAGCTCTCCAATCATGTCAGACTACGGAGGAGATTGACTGACCAAGGTACATCCTTTATGTCTACATTAACCCTTAGGGGTCGACGATGTCAATCACTTTTTTTCTCTTTGCAAGTGTTTTTGTTATTGAAATGATAGCGTAGCAACCAAAAAAAGAAATATGTACACAAACAGTAGTCGGTTTTCTTCCCAAAACGTTTATTGCCAAATGAATGTTTGTTATTAAATTATTCTCGACTCCACAGATGTTGGAGACACACCCTTGCACCTAGCGCTCCAGTCACATGCAAAATCTATGTAAATGACTCTATTCAGATGTAAGTAAATACCAACTGCTGTGTTGCATGAGGGGACTAATGTGCTGATGAATGTCCAACAGAACAGGAAGGGCTTGAATAACATAAAAAATTATTTAAAAAAAAAAACAATATTTTCACATAAATATATTGGCTCAAATCGGGAGGGTTTTGATCAAATGGAAATGAAAAGTTCAAAATGAAAGTGTGCACCAAAGTTCACACATTCATCCATACATTCATCCATCCATCCATCCATCCATCCCCAGCCCACCTAAACTGGGAAAAATGGTCAATGGAATAAGCAGCATTGGTTGTGTACTTACTGTATTAGGATTCTGATTCTCTCGTAAATATCTGAATGAAGACATGAGCAACTTGTTTCCTCCAGCTTATAGAATATTAGCAACACCATGAAGGGAATGTAGGACACCACTGCTGCTGCTCACGTTCATCATGTTAACAACGTTCAGTTGCAGACTGTACGCCGAAAAATCATTGCGTTCACTGAACTGAGGACCGATGCGACATCAGTGCTGTTCACCTCGTGCACCTAGGTTTGCATGCATATGATTTAAAATCACAGAAGCAGTAATGCATTTCAATCACTAACTCTCCACCAAACAGCACATTTCCACATCATTGGTTTAACTTACCTTAAAGAAAGTTTATTTTTTACAATCTCAGACATATAACCACTGTCTATGGTTTTTAACTCATTATGATCTGTGATTTTTATGTGCGGACGTTAAGAGCAGAATCGTGGAGATTTAAAATCCAGGTGACGTCAGATCCTCGCTGCCTAAACTCGAGTCACGTCAGGGGGCGGGGCTTAGCGGCCATAGTCGTTCTTAAAGCTGCAGCTTACAAATTAGCAAAACTAATTAACCTTTAATTCATCAGTATTCTTTAATCTGCATAACTAGTTAAGTAAAAATATAGAAAACGTTTTTTTATATTATATTTACAATTTCGTTATTTGTATATAAATGTCTATACTTTGTACATTAGCCTGAAAATTATTTTAACAGTATAAGGCTGTTTACACTGAAATATTCACACAGAATGAAGTTAACTATTTCCATGAGCAAACTAAATTTGAAAATAATTTTAAACTATTCTGTTCTATAAGCAAATTACTCTTGTTGTTGTGTAAAGAAGGTAATTTTACGACGCTATGTTGTAAGTATACCAATATGGCCGACTGGCTTCAGGGAAATGACGTCATGTCGGCTCCTGCTGTTATAGATGGATGGATGGAACAGGTGGATTTATGCGTCTTCTTCTTCTTCTTCTTCTACGTTTTATTGGCTGCCGACTATCTGCATTACTGCCCTCTACTGTCCACTATATGTACCTGTATTTCTGTATACAAGGATTCCCACTTTTATTTTTGTATTTAACAAAATATTTAACATAAGGCTCATAAATAACTCTGGTGATAAAATGTGAAAGTTTTTTTTTTTTTTTTTTTTAAATACTGGGTCCAATGAAGACACTGGGTGGTGGGGGTAATAGTAGCTGCAGGGGCTTAGCAGGCTAGGGGAAGACACTTAGCCAGACCAAAATCTGCCATAAAAATATTGTCAGCAGTATGCATATCAGCGTATGCATTATTCACTGCATACGTTAGTGAAATCTAAGAGTTAATTAAAGAATTTGAGTTTTTTTTTTTAAACAGTTCGTATTAGCCGTCAGTTAGTTACTTGGGAAACAGTCTGTGAAGCTAACCTGCTCGCTGGCAAATTTACTCAAACTTACCCTGAGTTTTCTCCTCTTTAGCTGAACCCTGCAGACTGAATAAAGGGTCAGACAAAAACCTTACAGCATTTCAGATACAAGTCTGAGGAAAAGTTAATTTCTTAACAATGGTAAGTAAAATATTATCCACACTCCATTATACTCTATTATATTATAACTTCTACTGTATTGGCTGCGTTTATCAGCGCTTTCTGTTCAAGACTACTGCGGTGTGAGGAAAAATGGACGCCCCACTTTTGACTTGCATGAAAGAAGAGCAGTGTGAAGTGATCCGTGGCTTTTTTTGTGGGTTGAGGGTGTAGGGGTGTAAAAATGGACAAAGTATATTGAAAAGCAAGATTATGCCAAAAAATTCTGTATTGTCTTATACCAGGGTGAGTCAAAAACTTTTTACTTTTTGATTCCCCCATGTATATGTTAAGGTTTTCAGGTCTGATAGGCTGCACAGATGGCACTCATACCTGTCACAGATCCTTCACTAAATGAAGGAAATTGTTGTACATGCTGGAGCTAATGATATACGCCTTCATCAGTCAGAGGTTAGTAAGCATAACTTTACAGAGGTGTTTAAACTAGTGAAGGCGCTGTCTGATGAAGTACGGATTGTACAACCCCTGGCAAAAAGTATGGAATCACCCCTCTCAGAAGATGTTCATTCAAAAGTTTAATTTTGTAGGGGGGAAAAAAGCACATACATACCACAAAACTATTTTCATTTAACAATCCAACCTTGTGGCTGGATAAAACACTTTAAAAAAACAAAACAAAGAAAGCTAACTGTAGTCAATGACAGCTGTTTTTACAGATCAAACAGAGGAAAAAAATATGGAATCACACAAATCTGAGGAAAATGATATGGAATCACCATGCAGTTTGCATTTCTAAAACAAACACCTGTATCTGATTACAACTGCTAATTAGTCTGCAGTTAAAAAAGAGTGCTTGCACACATCAGTGATGTGTTGAACCAAGATGATTGACATAACTCATGGCTCCAACACAAGAGATGTCAGTTTAAACAAAGGAGAGGATTATCAAACTTGAAGAAGGTAAATCTTTACGGAATATTGCAAAAGATGTTGGTTGTTCCCAGTCAGCTGTGTATAAAATCTGGACCAAGTACAAATCAAATGGAAAGGTTGTAAAAGGGATCGTACTAGTAGACCAAGAAAGACATCAAAGCGCCAAGACAGAAAACTTAAAGCAATATGCCTTGAAAACAGAAAATGCACAACAAAACAAATGAGGAACAAATTCAATTAAATTCAATTTTATTTCTATAGCGCTTTTAACAATGGTCATTGTCTCAAAGCAGCTTCACAGAAATGAAAAGAAAATGAAAAGAAGACTTATGGAAATGTATATATGTGTAAGAAAAATGTGACTATATAATGAGATTGTCCCTGATGAGCAAGCCAAGGGTGTCGGCGACAGTGGCAAGGAAAAACTCCCTGAGATGGCAACAGGAAGAAACCTTGAGAGGAACCAGACTCAACAGGGAACCCATCCTCATCTGGGTGATAACAGATAACAGAAATTGTATAACATCATGTGTGTTATGCAGATGAAAGTTCGATATAACAGAAGTTAATTTAAATTAACACAAAGTCCAGTTCAGCTCAGGGATGAGTCAGCAGGTGCAGAGGGCAGATGGGGGTCTGGATCACTGGGAGCTCAGGAGCAGCATGTGTAGCTCCAAACCAACATGAAGCAGAATTCAGCTGGTCCTTCTCTGGATGCCTCTGGGTCCTTGCAGGGTCGGCCTCTGTCTACTGAAGCTGGCACGATCTCCAGATGCCTCGGGATGGGTGGAAAAATAAAGAGCAGGTGAAAAGAATTAGCGTGGTTGCCATTCAGGATAGATGTACTGGAGTATCAGGTAAAGAAATTAATTATGTGTATGCCAGATTAAAGAGATGCGTCTTGAGTCTACTTTTAAATTGGGAAACTGTGTCTGAGCCCCGAACACTGTCAGGAAGGCTATTCCAAAGTTTTGGAGCTAAATATGAAAAAGCCCAACCTCCTTTAGTAGATTTTGATATTCTGGGAACTACCAGTAGTCCAGAGTTTTCTGATCTTAAGGAGCGTGGTGGATTGTAACGTATCAGAAGACTGGTTAGGTATGTGGGAGCTAGACCGTTTAGAGCCTTGTACGCAAGTAATGCTATTTTGTAATTAATTCTAAACTGAATAGGTAGCCAGTGCAAGGATGATCATATTGGGGTTAAAATGGGCAGAAAGTGGAGTCAATGTCTTTGAAATGGCCTAAAAGAAAAAAACAAGGTTTCAGTGGGCTAAAGAAAGACAATCTTGGACTGCGGATGACTGGATGAGGGTTACTGTATATTCAGTGATGAATCACAAATCTGCATTGGGCAGGGTGATGATGATGATCATGATCTTTTGTTTGGTGCCGTTTCAAATAAATTTATAAAGACAACTGCCTGAAGTTTTTTTTTTCCACAAATTTCCACAATCATTAATGATATGGGGTTGTATGTCAGGTAAAGGTATGGGAGACATGACAGTCATTACATCTTTTATGAATGCACAAGTTTATGTTGAGATTTTGGACACTTTTTTTATTCCATCAAAGGAATTGAAAGGATGTTTGGTGATGGTAGCATCATGTTTCAGGATGATAATGCATCGTGCAGTAGGGCAAAATCTGTGAAAACATTCCTACAGGAAAGACATATAATGTCAATGGCATGGCCTGCAAATAGTCCGGACCTCCGGATTGAAAATCTGTGGTGGAAATTAAAGAAAATGGTCAACGACAGGGCTCCAACCTGCAAAGCTGATCTGGCAACTTCAATTAGAAAAATCTGGAGACAGATTGATGAAGTATAACATTTTTTTTATTAGTTAAATCCATGCCTCAGAGAATTCAAGCTGGTATAAAAGCCAGAAGTTGTGCAACAAAGTACTAGTAGTGTTTCTATTTGGTGATTCCATATAATTTTCCTCAGATTTGTGTGATTCCATATTTTCTTTCCTCTGTTTGATCTGTAATAACAGTTGTCATTGACTATAGTTATCTTTCTTTGTTTTTTTTAAAGTGTTTTATATAGCCAGAAGTTTGGATTGTTGAGTGAAAATAGTTTTGTGGCATGCATGTGCTTGTTTTTTTTCTACACAATTATATATTTGAATGAACATCTTCTGAGAGGGTGATTCCATACTTTTTGCCAGGGGGTGTATTGCCACCTCTCCCACAGATTAAGACGAGCTCACTAAACCATGACCTCTCCTGCCGACGTCATCTTGCGCGCCTCGGGTCACAAAATATTAGCAACACCAGGAAGGAATGAACGACACCACTGCTACTCACATTCATCCTGTTGCAGACTGTACAATGAAAAATACTTAGATCAGAGTTAATGTACACAGGACCTACAATTTTCACACTTTTATTAGGCCCAGGTTCAGTGGACCCAAACATCCTGAACGTAGTATAAATGTGTAGGGGGGGTGTACAGGGTGTGGTCATTGAATATGTTATCTGATATATGCTCTTCACAGAAAATGAGCCAAGGCCAATGGGTCCGAGTTAGAAAAAATAATTAATTGTATCATTTTTCTTTTGATAAAACATGAAAACGGGTCCCACAGACTCGGACACCACACAAGGGTTAACAAGACATTTCACACAAAACACATGAATTACTCTGGTAATAAAAATTTACCTCAGCAAGCTATTTGTTAAAGAATACTGGGTCCAAAGAAGAGGTGTAGGGGTAGTTTAAAGGGGGTTAGTGATGGGAATCTTCTGGTCCGCTTTGTTCGTACTTTTGTCACATGACTCCCATGGATGCTTTGCACTGCATAGCATCGATGGGGTCATGTGACAAAAGAACAAACAACTCAGATTAGCAGATTCAAGCTGTGTTCCATTCCAAAGCGTTTTTTTTTTTTTTTGCTTTATCGATGTTATAATACAATTTGACATTGTAACAGTCAGTAATTGCGCACAATGATTGTGGATACAATGATTGCGGTCCACATTTAATCTTTTCCTTAAGAGCTTATTTGATGAATAGACATCGAGTAGAATTTTATAATGGATTTCGTTAAGTTTTGGGTGATGCCGGAAATGTAAGATACTTAGGTCTAATTTTATCAATATCTTGTTTACAGAAAATTTTATTCATTCCTGTTCGAGAAAGTCGGATAAATAATGTTGGTAAAGTGATAACGCAAACTACCCCCTGCTCTGTTTACAGGGAATGATGGTGCAGGAAAATTCCCTTGACAAAACACCCCGCAAAGACACCAGCACAAACGTTACTTCCTACAGCCATTACCATGGTAACATAAGAATCTTGAATACCTGTCACTGCTGCTGTGGAAATTTAACAATACTGACATTAAATATTGAATATTTATTGAAACAAAAACTGATACGAGCATAAAACATAATATTGAAATGTGTATAACTTGGGTATTTAATTTATTAACAGTGGAGTGGTGAGTAAAAATTACCCGCACTCCAGTTATTATAAAAGTTCTGTTGGCCGCACTGTCTTATCTGCACTTTCCGTTTAAGGCTACGAGTCAATGCTGTGCAAGTCCGAACGTGTTATGAAAGAATGGACAAAGTGTATTGAAAAGAGATTATGGTGGAAAATTATGTACAGTGGAACCTCGGATTGCGAGTAACATGATTTGCGAGTGTTCCGCAAGACGAGCAAAGATTTAAAAAAATTCTGACTTGAAAAATGAGCAGATCTTGGTCTACGAGTGCCGAGTGTTATGTATCACGCATGCGCTCTTGTTTTTGACACTGAGTGTCACGTGATCACAACTGAGTCAATGATTTTTCTCTCTCTTGCGTTGCGGAATTTTGGGTAATCATCCTAGTGCTCGTCTCTTACTGGTCTAATCAACATCTCCCTCGCTGTTTCAGCGTGTTTCCTGTGCGTAATTTGACACCGACACACACACACACACACACACACACACACACACACACACACACACACACACACTCTCTCTCTCTCGCCTACACCCCCCTCCCCGGCTTCACACACACATACAAAAACACACTCTCTGCTTTACACAGAAAACTGCTCTGTCGCAATTTTTTTTTTCAAAGGTAAAGTGCTGGTTCATTTGTTTTTTTATTTTACTTTATAGCAGTGATTCCGTTAGTATGCGCTCACACGAGATCACGGAAAAAGAAATTTCTTTTTTTTCCCCGTTGAAACAGTGTTTCCGTTGTGTGTGTGTTTGTTGTGAAACTTAAAAAGCGGGGTGGCAGGAGGGAGGAAGAGTTTTACTGTGTAAGACGAGGCGAGTGAAGGGGCTAATTCCACACAGACAAATACATGGCGCCTGGTAAAGTGCAGGTTAAATTGTTTTTATTTTTACTTTACATTTTGTGTTAATTATTTTTGTGTTTTTTTTTTTTTTTGAGGCTGTGGAACGAATAATTTACGTTTTCATTATTTCTTATGGGAAAATTCAATTTGGTTTAGTGCTTTTGTAATACGAGCCCATTTCCGGAATGAATTATACTCGTAATCCAAGGTTCCACTGTATTTGTTGTTTTTGAACTGTTCGCGCACACACCGGTGGGAGCACCATAACACACGTGGGGGATAGGGCTCCTTCCGCTTGCAGACGACAATGATTAGCTGTAGAGCCATGAAAGCACTACTGTAGGTCCGCTACAGCATCTAATTGGGAATCAAACTAATGATCCTATCACAGACCCTTCACTAATTGAAGGAGATAAGCTATTCAGTATTCAGCCATGACACTGCCAATCAGTGAACTGAATATCAGAAAAGGAAAATGTGTGATGTTTGTAACTACAATACAAACAAACAGTCAGACTGTTTTGTATTAATTATTCTGAAATTTTCATAACAAAACATGGTATATTCGTTCATTAAAAAAAAGGAATTCATTAAATAAAAAAAAGATTTTTTAAATCTGCAAAACATGAACATTTGCATCTGTCGGTTTAAACAAGACCATTCTGAAAAACATTTTTAAAATGTTTTAACATTAGTAATATGTTATAAACTGAACAGAGATGAGGCAAGACAATGAGGTAAGACAATAAGACTCTTTGACCTTTTATTTAAATTTAGTTCTAAACAGTCTGAAAATCAGTGTAAATTAAATCATGATGCCAGTATCATCACACCCATGATGATGATAATAATAATAATAAAATTTCTTGACTTTAGCAATTCACCTGTATGCCTTAAATGTACATGTTTAAATGAAGTTCAGTCCATAGAGTTAACCATCATGCAGCTTCTTGTGTATGAATGATGGCAATGTTTCTTTTTTTTTTTTCAAGATTTCTTCTTCCTGACCGTGTTGAACATTGTTGAGCGTCTCCTCTGCTAAACGAACACAATGATGGCTTTGGACATGCTTCTGTTGTGTAAAACTTTTCCCGCATTCAGTGCAGTGATATGGCTTCTCTCTTGTGTGGATGCGCTTGTGTTTCGCAAAATTACTTTTGTAATTAAACCTCTTGCCGCACTGTAAGCAGGGATACGGCTTCTCTCCAGTGTGAGTGCGCATGTGTTTCCCACAATTACTTTTGCTAGTAAAACTCTTGCCGCACTGTAAGCAGTGATATGGCTTCTCTCCAGTATGAATCTGCTGGTTTATTACTAAAGCTTCCTTGGTTTTATAACTCTTCATGCACTCTGCGCAGTAATACGGCTTCTCTCCAGCGTGAATCCGCTGGTGTAGTACTAAAGATTTCTTGATTTTAAAACTCTTCCCGCACTCTGAGCAGTGATACGGTTTCTCTCCTGAATTAATTCGCTGATGACTTTGGAGAGTATGCGCTTGTTTAAAACTCTTTCCGCATTCGGTGCAGGAATAAGGCCTTTCTCTAGTGTGAATCCGCTGGTGTGTCACTAAAGATCCTCTTTCAGTAAAACGCTTTCCACATAGTGAGCAGGAAAAAACGCTTCTCTCCAGTGTGAGTGCGCTGGTGTGTCACTAAATTTCCACTTTGAGAAAAACTCTTTCCGCACTCTGTACAATGATAGGGCTTCTCATCCGTGTGAATCCGCTGGTGTTTAACAAAACTACCTTTCAAACTAAAACTCTTTCCGCACTCTGTACAGTGATACGGCTTCTCTTCTGACGGTGTATGGAGATTTTTATTTTTTTTTGGAACTTGGTTTCTGTGTTTTTCTCTGCCTTGTCAACCTGCTACACTGATTGAGAACATGACATGTGGACGGGACCAAGCCCACAAAGATCACCAGAATGATATTTGGGGCATCTCCTTGAAACCAACTTGCAACAGCAGGTGGTATTGGGACAACTCACACAGGGTCTTTGTGCAACAAACGGCCAAACCTCTATACCTTTACCATTGATGAGCCACACACGTGCCCCTCCCTGACCCATGCAGAGACACGCCTATTAGTACCTATTGACTAAGCTCACTAAGGAGTGGAGCAGCATTCTTATTCTGCTGATCAGAGGTGAGGCCCATTTCAAAACTGAAATTCCCACACACTCCAGACTCCCGAGCACACAAGCTGAGTTCCACAGGTGGACTTATGATCCACACATTGCATTCAGAGCTCAGCCTGACCGTCTAAACCAAATTGCATTATCGTCTAAATACGCAGCAGAATGGGAGCGATGGCGCTGGATGATGTTCATGAGTCGTTACAATGTAGCTGGGACACCATGCAAACAGAATGGGACCTAGGTCAGACTGAAGATGGTTTTCTCCTTAGCCTCCGGTGTAAGGGAATTAGGTTCAGGGTGGTGTTGTCTCAAATGTTTGACTGTTAAGAACATCCCATCCTGTATGTGAGTCGAAGACTTTCACCTGCTGAACAAAAATATGTCACTATAAGAGAGGAAAGCCCCTGCCATTACCTGGGCAATAGAGGAGCTAAGGTATTATCTAGAAAGACTGCACTTCACATTAATAACCAACCATGCTCCTCACCGATGCACCTCACTGCGATTGTCGGGTACCTGCACCGAGCTAGGCCACGTGGACCTGCGGCCCAAGTTTAGGTATTGCCCCTGCTACCATTAATCATTAAATGAAGCTGTTTATTGAGCAACATTAAATAAAAAGTATGCTTTGTGTTTTGTGGAACTTGATTTCCATGTTTTTCTCCAACTTGTCAACTCACTACAGATGACTATCAGATGATGTTTCTTGCTGAAAGTGCTTCTGTGACTAGATTGAATGTGGGGTTTGGTAGCCTGCATGCTGGTACTGAGTCTTTTAGTGTGGCCTACTTTTACCCATGATAGTACGTCCATGTACGTGACCATGAAGTTTACACAATGCTGACTAGGCAGCGAATAAGCCAAATTGTTAAATTCCCCAGATAAATGCAAGAAGCTTTAGTTGAGAAATACAGACAGAACAAAACATGGGAATATTTCAATATTTGCTGCACCAAAACACCAAAAATTATTTCCCCAATAATGTTGGAGAGACTAAGGATTTTGCAGACAGTGGGCTGAAAAAGTTGTACCAAAACTTGCAACAGCCAGCTCAGAAGATCTAGGAAGCAGTGTATTTGTTCCTAGATCTAGGAAGCGGTAAATGGGCTGGCTTGATAACTTGGCTAAAAGCTGAAAACAGACCTGCACTTCCGACACTTTTCCTTGTCAATAAAATAGACCTAATGTGGCACCGACTAAACAGCTACAGAAAAATGCAGAACTGTTGTGCACTCTTTGAGCTTGAGCTATTTTGCAAAGAAGAATAGTCAAAAAGTTTACACCTTGCACCCCAAACTTTTAGATATTTATTTGTAAGAGGAAAAAAATTTAAACCATTAATATATATATTTTTTCACTTCACAATTATGTGCCACTTTGTGTTGGTCTATTCCAATGAAATATATTTACTTGTGGTTGTAACATGACAAAATGTGAAAAAGTTCACGGGCTATGAATATGTTTGCAAGGCTCTGTAAACAATACGAACTAGAGTAAAATACAAGAGTTTACCATTTAATTAAGCAGCACATATTTCTGTCATTTTAGCTTTTAACGCACACAATGATTGATCATTTAATGTCATGAAAATGTGATTCTGTTGCACCTTTAGAGATGCTACTGTGATCAGTACAGAATGGTTTACACTGGCGATCAAAATTAGAGAACAATTTATAAACAATTGAACAATACTGAAATAATGTCATCTTCACTGCTTAACAGTTTTTGTCCTGTCTATACCATGCTACCAGAACACCTTTCCCACAAAATAACTAAGACATTTCAACAAAAAAACATTATTTTGCAGAAAACACACTGATCAAAATTAGAGAACACTTTCAGATACCTCCCAGTTATTGGTGTTAATCTGGCTGCAGTTGCTAATTTCCTTGATTATCTGTCAACCCCTATTTAACTGGCAGCCTAACTTCCAGTTTCACTGACTCTGCAAGATGGTGGGCCGTTCTAAAGTGAATATTAATAATAATAATAATAATAATAATAATAATAATTGATTAAAGATGTTAATTGTGTTCTTTTTTTATGTGATTCTTGATAATAATGATAAATATATGAATAGTTTTTGAGCTCCAGTTTGTTCACGCTCCAGTGAGACATGATGACTTATACGACATTTTTCACTCCACTTTCTGGTGAAGTCCTGATGTTCCTTATGCCATTTGCAGTTTCCTTTGAACTGAACATTTTTAGCTCCCTGCGGTTTGGAATCACACTTAACATGGCTGAATAGAAGTGTACTTCAGGCCAACTGCGATGTACCTTCAGGAGATGAACCGGTGCGCCCAGGTGAAAATGAATGAATCACTCTCTGAGACTACTCCTCCTGCTGAGCCACGTTAAAGAATTGTTTATGAATGACCATCACTAAAGGGAGGGTACAAACCTTCTGGGAAGAAACACTTAGCAAGGCTCGAATATGAAAATGCAAACATTAAACCAAATCTAAAATTAATCACCAGGGGTATACCTTAGATAGCGGGTTTAGTGAAATCTCAGAGTTAATTAAAGGATTTGTGTAAATAATAAAAATAACAATAATAGGAGTCACGTGGGATCGCCGAGAAAGATGGCAGCATAGCTGTGTAGCTCCGTAAAACCCCACCAATATTTTCAATTTCTTCGAGCATATTCACTCCACGTTTTGATTAAAGCTAGCGTCCCTGGTAAGATTGAATATCTGTGGAATAAAAAGGTGCCTTCGATAGCAGATGTCGACCACCACATCTAAGTATTTTAAGGAGACTTCGACGAGCCGCATGTCAACGAGACAAACTTCGCCGCCACACGAGTCACCGTCACCCCAGCGGAAAGACCAAGATTTAAAGATGGAAAACTTATTATCCGAAATAAGCAAAATGAACTTCACCTTACAAGGGGTGGCGACAGATGTGTCATCAATCAAAGAGGTGGTTATCGATCTCAAAAATTCGGTAAACGCACTCCAAGAAAGGATGGATGAAGCGGAGGGACGCATCTCCAACATGGAAGACGTCACCTCGAAACTCGTCAGTGATGGCAAACGGCACGATAAACGCCTTGACGTTTTGTGGAATCGAATTGAGGATCTAGAAAACAGGAGCCGCCGCAACAACGTGAGGATGATCGGTTTGAAAGAGGGGTTGGAGGCGGGTGGAATGATTAAGTGCGTGTATAAAATCATATCGGAGGGACTGGGAATGGATCCGGATGGAGAGTTTGAGATTGAGAGAGCGCATCACGCTCTCACTCCCAGGCCCGATGCCGATCGACCACCAAGAATAGTTTTGATCAGGTTTCTGCGTTCGTCAGCCAGGGAGAAAGTGCCACAAGCGGCCAGAGAAAAAGGAATGATCGAATGGAGTGGATGTAGGATTTCCTTCTTCCCCGACATGTCAAGAGAACTGGCCAGAAGACGAAGGGAATTCACCGCGTTCCGGAGGATGCTGAGAGGTGTCAATGTTAAATATACACTGGCATATCCAGCCTCACTCCGTTTCACATGGCAAGGGAAGAACCAGGTGTTTACATCGAGTGCGGAAGCAGAGCAGTTCATTAAGGAGTATTGCAGGGCACCAGAATAACGGGACCAAAGGTTTTCTGCAGGATAGTGGAAGTGGAGTTTTTGGTTCAAATGGAGTTGGTGGGAGGAGTCGAACACCTGTGCTGTCTCGGAGCAGTTTTGACAGCCAAAGACAAGGCTGGATAGCTGATTCGGCACTTCACGGACCGCAATCTCGGGGTGTTTGAATGTAGACGGTCCTCATTGTTTGGTATGACCGTTCTTTTTTGTTTGTTTTTCGTTTGTAGTTTTTCTGAAGAACAGGGGAGGGGTTAGTTGCGGTTTGTTAAGCAGACATGGGGTTTTGGTATTTGAAATGTTCAACTGCTGTTTGTTCAACTTGAAAAAAGGTACATCACAGCCTAATATGTCATCCCCCAGTAGGGGGCAGTCTCCTAACGCATTTGATTACGAGCACGATTATGTGCGATTTATTTGTTTTATAAATAGGTAGTCACATCAGGTTTATAACATGGAATATTAATGGATGTGGGAGCCCAATTAAGAGAAAAAAGGTCCTGACATATCTCAAACATAAACAAGTAGATGTTGCTTTTGTGCAAGAAAGTCACTTAACAGATATTGAAGCACTAAAATTTAAACAAGATTGGGTAGGCCATGTATTTTATTCATCATTTACGAGTAAACAAAATGGGGTAATGATTCTAGTTAATAAGAGGCTTAATTTTCTAATGTTGACAGAAACTAAACATGATGCTGGCAGGATTATATGTATAGAATCTCTCATTAATGGAGTTAAAATGATATTATGCAATATATATGCCCCCAATAAGGCAGATCCAGATTTTATTAATAAGATAAACAAGATTCTTGGAGACAAAGAGGGACAAATTATTTTGGCAGGGGACTTTAATCAGGTTATGGATGGGGTTTTGGATAAGAGTAAATATCAAGGACCCTCTATACCAAGGGATTGAGCTGCCCACCATATGCTAATGGAGGATATTGGATTGACTGATATATGGCGCCTAGTCAACCCAACGGGAAGAGGGTATCCTTTTTTTTTTCTCATTGCCATAAATCTCACACTATGATAGATTTTTTTGTTTGTTTCAAATTCTATTATCGGTCAAGTCATAGATTCTAAAATTGGAGCAATAGTGTTATCAGACCATGCAACAGTAGAATTGGATATAGCTTTAAACACAGAAGCTGGTAGAAAAGGAAGGTGGCGGTTAAATACGGCACTATTACAAGATGGGTGTTTTGGAGCATTGTTGGCAGATGATCTGACCTCATTCTTTAAACTGAATATTGGAAGCACTGATAAGTTACCGTCTGTATGGGAGGCCTCAAAGGCATATATTAGAGGAAAATTTATCGCCCAAGCAGCAAGAAAAAAGTATAATGTATAATATATATATAATAATGCAACTATTTGTATAATGGAGAAGGAGTTAGCTAGACGTTATTCTAATGACTTATATCAAGATATTTGTAAATATAAATTTCAGTTACATGACATATACAATAAAAAAGCTGAGTATGCATTATTCAGACTACGGACTAGGTTTTACGAAGGAGGTGAAAAAGCGGGCAAGCTCCTTTCTAGACAATTAAAACAACAAAATGCTGCTAACATTATTCCGGCTATTAAGAAAGGGAATAAATGAGGTCTTTCAGAAGTTTTATAAACAATTATATACATCTTCAGGTACTTCGGATGAAGAATTCTTTTTTTTTATTTCTAGTATTGAGTTACCCAAGTTAGATGCCTTGCAATCAGAGTCACTAGACTCTCCCATTACACAAGAAGAGGTCAAAGCTGCAATAAACTCAATGAACCCGGGTAAATCGCCGGGGACAGACGAGTTCCCATCAGAATATTATAAAAAGTATGTAGATATATTGGCTCCAATTTTAACAGAAGTCTATACAGAGGCGTTTGAAACTGAAGTATTACCTGGTACCTTTATGGAAGCATTAATAACACTGATACCTAAAAAAGATATGGATTCAACAGATCCTGTTAATTTTAGACCAGTAAGTCTTATTAATGTGGATTGCAAGATGTTGGCAAAAATTCTGGCTTCACGGCTGGAGAAGGTTCTACCGGGTATAATTCACAAGGACCGATATCTTTGGATGCCGAGAAGGCTTTCGACAGGGTGGAGTGGGGTTTTTTGACCGCAGCCCTGTCGAATTTTGGGTTTGGTCATTCTTTTAGGACATTGGTTAGCTTATTATATAAGAATCCTAGAGCGGCAGTGATGACAAATGGCCTGACTTCCAGGTTTTTTACAATTTCAAGGGGCACTCGTCAGGGATGCCCATTGTCCCCGTTATTATTTACAATAGTTTTAGAGCATTTGGCCATTATGATTAGGGCAGACCCAAACATTATGGGAGTAAGGGGGGCAGGGGAGGAGATGGAACATAAATTAATGCTATATGCAGACGACATTCTATTATTATCTCATGACCCTCTTAAATCTTTCCCTCCATTAATGAGAATTATTCAGTTATATTCAGATATGTCAGGATACAAAATAAATTGGGAGAAATCTGAGGCTATGCCAATATCTAGAACGTGTCATTCTCGTACAGTGACCCAATTTGGCTTTAGATGGATTCCAAAAGGTCTGAAGTACCTGCGGGTTAAGCTAACTCAGAATTTGGAAGATATAATGATATTAAACTATGACCCACTGCTGTCAAAGATAAAGAATAACGTGAACAAATGGAAGCAGCTGACAGTTCTTTATAGGGTAAAGTGAATATTGTCAAAATGGTTATCGCTCCACAGTTCAATTATATATCCATGATGTTACCTGTGAATATTCCACACTCTATCTTTAAAAGATATGATAAAATGATCAGGGACTTTCTGTGGGAAGGAAAAAGACCTCTCCAAGAGACATGGGGGGCCTTGGATTACCGGATGTGAGGATGTATAATTTTTCTTTTGAAATGGCCAAACTGGCTAAACATTGGAGTGAGACAGACTCTGACTTGGACTGGATCAAAATAGAACAGAAACTGGCCTCACCATTTCATCCCATTAGCATTCTCTCACAAACCACTGGAGCTAAATGGGACTCCAATCCAGTGATAACGCACTCAAGATACGTTTGGAGCAAAGTGCATAAACTGTGCAAGACATCACATCATAAACAGTCATATGCTTCATTATGGAAAAATCCGGAAATCTGGATAGGCAAAACGGGAGTTTTTATGTCATATTCTGAATCGGTGTAAAAATATCGTATTGTGGGCCAAGGGAATTTTTGGAAATATCTGCAGATCAGACACTGTGTTAAGAACAAATTTAATGCAAGTGATAACCCTGTGTATGCCTATGTTAAGTTACCATGTGAAACTCAAACTGCTTCTGTGTGCTACAAATTGATGCTTAGTGTAACTGCAGATACATGTAACCATCTGAAAACAATATGGCAGAAGGATTTGGGGATTAATATTCATGATAATGACTGGTTGGATATTTTATCTAATGTGGGTAAGAATATAAGGGAAGCTAGGGGAAAATTTACTCATTACAAAACAGTACATAGATATTATCAAACACCATCTAGACTTTACAGGATGGGGATAGCTGGAAATAGTCTATGCTGGAAATGTAAGGAAGGAGAAGGCACCTACTTACATATGATTTGGGAATGCTCTTTAGTTCAGCCATTTTGGCATAAAACTCTGAGAATACTTGAAGAATGGTTGGGCGTTAACTTGCCGGTAGAACCACAATTATGCCTTCTTGGAGATAAATCACTTGTACCTAATATAGCAAAAAATGCATTTACACTTATTAAGACTGGTTGTATCACAGCTGCTAGAATGATTTTGCGCAACTGGAAATGCCCCAAATCCCCGGATCTGAAAGAGTGGATAGATGGTATAATTGAAATCGCATCACATGAGTGCATGTTGGGAAGATTGCAGGGTGAGAAAGGGATGAGAAAAACATGGGATCATTTTTGGCAGCATATAAAAATGGTGAGATGAGTGAAACAACTGTTTTTCCATGTTTATTTATGTGCTTTTTCTTCTGGTTTTGTTATGTTGATGGTGACTAATGGCTGAGTAGATGACTGATTGGAAAGGAGAATTTTGAATGATATGATGTACGAAATTATGACTGTTGAACAATAAAAAAAACTTAAATTAAAAAAATAAATAACAATAATAATACTTTTTTAAAAACCTGTTTAGCTCCGCTCTCAGGTAGTTACTATGGAAACAGCGTGTGAAGCTAATCTGCTCGCTGGCAGAGTTACTTGAACTTACCCTTAGTTTCTCCTCTTTAGCTGAACCCTGTGGACTGAATAAAGTGTCAAACAAGATCTTGAATTGCAGTTATTAACCTGAGCAATAGTTAATTTATTAACAGTAGAGTGGTGAATAAAAATGATCCGCACTCCAGTTATTTTAAAACTTCTGTTGGCCTTATCAGCGCTTTCCGTTCAAGGCTACTGTCTCCCGCGTCACTGCTGTGCAGGTGGAACGTGTTATGAAAAAAGAGCAGTGTGCAGTGATTCATGGGGTTTTTTTTTTTTTGGGGGGGGGGGTGTTGGGGGGGATAAGTATGGACAAAGTGTATTGAAAAGCGAGGAGATTATGGTGGAAAATTATGTATCTGTCTTGTCTAAAAGTTCATAAAAGAATTCTACATCCAGAGTGCGGATAAGTTAAAAAGACTGTTTTGTATTAATTATTCTAAAATTTTTACAACAAATTATTTACACACGTGGACAAAATTGTTGGTACCCTTCGGTCAATGAAAGAAAAACTCACAGTGGTCACAGAAATAACTTTAATCTTTCAAAAGTAATAATAAATAAGAATTCTATGAATGTTAACCAATGAAAATTAGACATTGCTTTTCAACCATGCTTCAAAGGAATTATAAAAAAAAAATGGAACAGGCCTGGACAAAAGTGATGGTACCCCTAACTTAATAGTTTGTTGCACAACCTTTGGAGGCAATCACTGCAATCAAACGATTCCTGTAACTGTCACTGAGACTTCTGCACCTCTCTGCAGGTATTTTGGCCCACTCCTCATGAGCAAGCTGCTCCAGTTGTTTCCGGTTTGAAGGGTGCCTTTTCCAGACAGCATGTTTCAGCTCCTTCCAAAGATGCTCAATAGGATTGAGGTCAGGGCTCATAGAAGGCCACTTTAGAATAGTCCAATGTTTTCCTCTTAGCCATTCTTGGGTGTTTTTAGCTGTGTGTTTTGGGTCATTGACCTGTTGCAAGACCCATGACCTGCGACTGAGACCCAGCTTTCTGACACTGGCCAGCACATTTCTCTCTAGAATCCCTTGATAGTCTTGAGATTTCATTGTACCCTGCACAGATTCAAGACACCCTGTGCCAGACGCAGCAAAGCAGCCCCAGAACATAACAGAGCCTCCTCCATGTTTCACAGTGGACACAGTGTTATTTTCTTGACATGCTTCATTTTTCCATCTGTGAACATAGAGCTGATGTGCCTTGGCAAAATGTTCCATTTTTGTCTCGTCTGTCCATAGGACATTCTCCCAGAAGCTTTGTGGCTTGTCAACATGTAGTTTGGCATATTCCAGTCTGGCTTTTTTCTGATTTGTTTTCAACAATGGTGTCCTCCTTGGTCGTCTCCCATGTTGTCCACTTTGGCTGAAACAACGACGGATGTTGCGATCTGACACTGATGTTCCTTGAGCATGAAGTTGACCTTGGATCTCTTTAGAAGTCTTTCTGGGCTCTTTTGTTACCATTGGGATTATCCGTCTCTTTGATTTGTCATGAATTTTCCTCGTGCGGCCACGTCCAGGGAGGTTGGCTACAGTCCCATGGATCTTACATTTCTGAATAATATGTGCAACTGTAGTCACAGGAACATCTAGCTGCTTGGAAATGGTCTTATAGCCTTTACCTTTAACATGCTTGTCTATAATTTTCTTTCGAATCTCCTGAGACAACTCTTTCCTTCGCTTCCTCTGGTCCATGTTGAGTGTGGTACATACCATGTCACCAAACAACACAGTGACGACCTGGAGCCCTATATATAGACCCACTGACTGATTACAAGATTGTAGACACCTGTGATGCTAATTAGTGGACACACCTTGAATTAACATGTCCCTTTGGTCACATTATTTTCAGTATTTTCTAGGGGTACCATCATTTTTGTCCAGGCCTGTTCCATGAGTTTATTTTTTTAAATAATTCTGTTGAAGCATGGTTGAAAAGCAATGTCTGACTTTCACTGGTTAACATTCGTAGATTTTTTTTTATTATTATTACTTTTGTCAGATTAAAGTTATTTATGTGACCATTGTGAGTTTTTCTTTCATTAACCGAAGGGTACCAACAATTTTGTCCACGTGTGTATGTGAGAGCGCCAAGTCCTTCCATTTCACCCTTCTGAAATAGCACGGCCAATCAGCTCTCTCTAGGCCCCAGGCTGCAGGAAGCTACAGCATCTAATTGGGAATTGAACTAATGATCCTATCACAGACCCTTCACTAATTGAAGGAGATTATGTGAAATAGGAAGTCTTTTCACAACACAGCTATACACTGATTAGCCACGGCACTGCCAACCGGTGAATTGACTATCACTGATCACCAATTATATACCAGTAAACTGGTGACAGGATCATGGACACCTATGGTCTGTCTAAAACCCGCAGAGACCAAAGGCCAACCCGCCTGGCTGAATCCTACAAGAAAGTTAACGCAGCACACACAAAATGCCAACATAAAAAAAAACAGAAAATCCAGTGCATCATAACCTGCTGTGTATGAGGCTTAGCGAATTTAAAGTTTCAAAGAGTTCAATGTTGCTCAGGTTGTAAAAGAGTGATTCAGGGAACATGAGGAATCATTTTCACACATGAACTGAACACCACATTACCTACACTAAAACTACACAGAGATACTGGTAATTGCTGATGATTAATCCATTATTGATTGTTAAAGTGGTAAGATATCGGATAAGGAAAATGTGTGATGTTTGTACCTATAATACAGACAAACATGCAGACTGTTTTGTATTATTCTGAAAAAGCAAAGCATGGTATATTTATTCACAAAAATGAATAAAATAAAAAAATATTTTTTTTAATCTGCAAAACATGAACATTTGCATCGGTTTAAACAAGACCATTATGAAAAACATTTTTGAGACGTATTTTTGAGATTAGTAATCTGTTAAAAACTGAACAGAAAAAAATAAGAGAATTGTAAGATAATAAGACTAAACAGTCTGAGAATCAGTGTAAATTAAATCATGATGCCAGTATCATCACACCCATGATAATAATAAAATTTCTTGACTGTAACAATTTATCTGTATGCCTCTTAATGGAGCTCAGTCCACAGAGTTAACAGTCACGCAGCTTCTCGTGTATGTATGATGGCGATGGTTTGTTTCAGGATTTCTTCCTGACCGTGTTGAACATTGTTGAGCGTCTCCTCTGCTAAACGAACGCAATGATGGCTTTGGACATGCTTCTGTTGTGTAAAACTTTTCCCGCATTCAGTGCAGTGATATGGCTTCTCTCTTGTGTGGATGCGCTTGTGTTTTGCAAAATTACTTCTGTAATTAAACCTCTTGCCGCACTGTAAGCAGGGATACGGCTTCTCTCCAGTGTGAATCCGCTGGTGTACTTCTAAATATTCTTTAGATTTATAACTCTTCCCGCATTCTGTGCAGTGATACGGCTTTTCTCCTGTGTGAATGCGCATGTGTCTCGCACAGTTACTTTTGTTAGTAAATCTCTTGCCGCACTGTAAGCAGTGGTATGGCTTCTCTCCAGTATGAATCCGCTGGTGCGTTTCTAAAGCTTCCTTGGTTTTATAACTCTTCATGCACTCTGCGCAGAAATACGGCTTCTCTCCTGTGTGAGTGCGCTCGTGATTCACTAAACTACTTCTGTCAAGAAAGATCTTCCCGCACTGTAAACAGTGTTGCAGCTTCTCTCCAGTGTGAATGCGCATATGTTTTGCAAAATTACTTCGGGCAGTAAAACTCTTGCTGCACTGGAAGCAGTGATACGGCTTCTCTCCAGTGTGAGTGCGCTGGTGTATTACTAAAGATTCCTTGATTTTAAAACTCTTCCCGCACTCTGTGCAGTGATAGGGTTTCTCTCCTGTGTGATCGCGCTTGTGTGTTTGGAGATGGCTCTGTTGTTTAAAACTCTTTCCGCAATCTGCGCAGTAATAAGGCTTATCTCCAGTGTGAACCCGCTGGTGTCTCAATAACCCTCCAAGTTGAGAAAAACTCTTTCCACACTCTGTACAGTAATGAGGTTTCTCTCCCGTGTGAATCCGCCGGTGTTTTATAAAATTTCCTCTCCCACTAAAACTCTTCCCGCACTCGCAGAGATACGGTTTCTCTCCTGAATGAATTCGCTGATGACTTCGGAGAGTATCCGCTTGTTTAAAACTCTTTCCACATTCGGTGCAGGAATAAGGCCTTTCTCCAGTGTGAGTGCGCTGATGTGTCATTAAAGATCCTCTTTCGTTAAAACACTTTCCACATAGTGAGCAGGCAAAAGGCTTCTCCCCAGTGTGAGTGCGCTGGTGTTTAATGAAACTTCCTTTCACACTAAAACTCTTTCCGCACTCTGTACAGTAATAGGGCTTCTCTTCTGACTGTGTTTGGAGATTATTCTCCTTAGTAAAACTCATTTTTATGTAACAAGGCTTCTCTTTCTCTTCAGTAAATCCGCTGGTGTTTCACTACATTTCCACTATTACTGAAACACTTCCCACACTCTGAGCAGTAATAGTGTGAAGCCGGTGTATTTGGAGACTATTTCTCTTTTTATAGCTCAGAGCAGAGGTAAATTGTATTTTTCCTTTGTCGGCAAGGGTGAATACCAGAAGTACAGAAGTTGTCGACAGCTGGAGATTCTGGAAAGTCAGGACTGTATTCTCGTTTAGTCTTTTAAGATTTCAATATACTGGGCTCTCTTTGTGTGTTTGCAGAATTACAAACAGGAGGAGACTTGCATTCCTTCCTAGAAAGGAAAAAGATAAAAAAAAACTGTTAGGTACGCATTACACAAAAAAAGAAGGTCAGAAAAAAAATGTGAAACGCAGTAATTTTTTTGCAATTCAACAAAGTTGACGCAAGGCAACAGAAAACGAAAAGCAATTTCCTCCAGAATTTTTATGCTGTCTCATGACCCAGTGATTTGTCTCAAAGTAGGAAAAACAACTGGTAGCTGACATACAATGATCAAATAGGGCTGGGCGTTCAGAGTGCAAACCTCACAGCACCACAAGTGTTCTACTGTCGTATCTTGATGAGTTACTACCAAATGCAGAATGAATTTCAGAAATTACAAAGGCAATAATTATCAAACATTTATGGTGAGTCTGTCCCCATCCCAATGAGACATGGCGACAGAGCTTACAGCAGGTTATGGTCGCTGAACCTCTGGATGTCCAGTTGATGCTGTAAAAATAACGTAGACTTGCACAATTGGAGTAACTTTGAGGGCAAATTTGTACCGGTACGGTATCCATCCCACTCGGGAAGTTTCTGCTCTCATTTCTTATAGTATAGCACATAGTCTCAGAAGAGGCCTAGTTAATTGGTGACTACCCAGAGCCAAGGCCAGGTAGCCGACAGACAGGCTAAACCCACCGTCTGCTTGCTACATAGTGTTGTCACTCAGGGTTCATCATATTGAGATTGTATCTGTTCCCCGAGCTAATCATAAATTTAGAAATACTCAAAAAGTTTGCTTTAGCAATTTAATTAACATAGAGATCACAAATTCAGATCACACTGCCCCCCCCCCCAATCTGAAGCTAGGACTGTTAAATATTAGATCTCTCACATCTAATGCAGTTATTGTTAATGAAATTATCACAGATCAGGAGTTTGATATACTCTGTTTAATAGAAACCTGCTACAGCTACATACACCAGCCTCGGCTAACTGGTAGAGGTGGACATGTCGCAGTTATTTACAATGATAATCTCACTATCGTACAAAAACAAATACACATTTACATTACATTGCATTTGAAGTTCTCTACAATAACATAAGTGTAGCTACAAATATTAAGTCTGCTCAGTCAATCCCGCTAATTATCATTTACAGACCCTAGGGTCGTACTCTGAATTTCTTTGCGAATTTGCAAATTTCCTCTCAAACCTGGTCATTTCTTTAGACAAAGCGTTAATTGCTGGAGATTTTAACATTCATTTTGAGAATCCAGAAGACCCTCTGAGATCAGCATTTATGTCCATACTGGACTCAGTAGGAGTACATCAGTGTGAAGTAGGACCCACTCATAGAGCAGGTCACACTTTAGATTTAATAATATTCTTCAGATTAATCCGGCGTTCACGCCGAACGTGGCGAGAGCATCAAAGTTCGCTCTCGCCGCCCTGCCGTCGACGCCTGTTGCCGCGCTTCGCAGCTCTGGCTAAACCGAATGCCTTTCTTGTATTTAAAAGGGGCTGCAAAGCAATCAAGCTTGTTGATCTTGTGGAGACAAAAATATGGAAGTAAACAAGACATTGATGGATAGAAAGAACTGTATTGTAGAAATAAACAAATTATAAGGCATTTGTATGGTGTGGCTTCTGTTCATTGTGAATTGCTAGTCTAATTTTATATTTTTTTATTACTATATTATATTTCTTATTATCTTTGTCCACGCATCATTTTTTTAATTAAATGTCCCTGTACACAAACAAAAACCCGCTACCGCAATAATTAAAAAATCCATTTTGCTTGGGAACTAATGTCGCCGGAACAAAAGTTTACAGGACTGCGTTCCGCGGAATCCGCTCAAGCGGAGGACCTCTACTTTTTTATTGGTTGCCACTCAACCACGTCATAGCTCATTACCATAAAGTTAAGCTGATTTCAACTCCCTTCGCCGCTCTCACTGCGCCGCGCCACCCTTCTCCGCCGGCTCCCATTGAAAATGAATGACTTCCTGCCGTTTTGACGTTCTCGCCGCATTCGGCGTGAACGCAGGGTAAGTGTAAGAAATGTATTCACCAGTCCACTGAAGTATCACTATCTTGTCTCAATTAAAGTGCGTCATAGTCTTAATGTACGCACATCGCCGCGCTACCGTATTAAACGTACAGTTACATCAACTACCACACAGCTTCATCAGTAAACTCCCAGAGTTATCAATTCTGATTGGATCACCATCAGACCCCACAGAACTCGATCAGGTGACTGAATAGTTAGAGTCGACATTCCATTATATCTTAGATAATGAAGCTCCAGTTAAAAGCAAAATTATTTCACTCATCTCTTCTGCAAAATCATAAACCTGTGAATTAGATCCTATACCGACACATTTCCTCAAACAGATGCCAGTACCAGAAATAACAGTGCCAGAAATAACAGAACCCTTGTTGAAAATAATGAATTATTCACTCCGCAGTGGATATGTTCCAAAATCTTTCAAAGTAGCAGTTATTAAACCGATAATTAAGAAATCTGACCTCAACCCTCAACAGCTGTCCAATTACAGGCAGATATCAAGCCTCCTCTTTATCTCTAAGATTCTGGAAAAGATAGTAGCGGAGCAGCTATGTTCATATCTACATATAAATAGCATACACGAATTGTATCAGTCAGAATTTAGGCCTCATCACAGCACAGAAACAGCACTCATTATAGTAGTAAATTACCTCCTATTGGCCTCTGAAATAGGGTTTCGTCACTCTGCTTGTGTTACTTGACCTGTGTTACTTGAGTGCAGCTTTTGACACCATTGATCATAGTATTCTCCTTCACAGAAGAGAAAATGTAATAGGAATTAAGGGAACAGCCCTCTCCTGGCTCAGATCCTATTTGACTGATCATTATCAGTTTGTAGATTTAAATGGTGATTATTCTGCATGTTCTCTAGTGGAGTTTGGTGTTCCACAGGGTTCAGTTTTAGGCCCACTGCTTTTTTTCCCTTTACATGCTTCCCCTGGACAACATAATCCATAAACATGGTATTAGTTTTCATTGTTATGCTGATGACACTCAGTTATATGTCTCATCAAAACCAAATGAGAAAAAACAGCTTAATAAAGTGGAGCAAGGTGTAAATGATTTAAGAGACTAAATGCTAGAAGTTCTGGTCATAGGACCACATGCAGCTATAAGCAAGATTTTAGATCACACTGTAACTTTAGATGGCCTTTCTGTTCTATCTAGGGCAACAGTAAAAGACCTTGGTGTGATTATAGATTCCAGTCTTTCATTTGAAGCCCATGTAGATAATATCACCAGCATAATATCACCACTAAACGATGCAGAAAAATTAACTCATGATTTTATCACCTCTATGTTGGACTATTGTAACACCTTACTGTCTGGTCGTTCACGAGGTGCATAAACAAGCTTTAGTTAGTTCAGAATGCAGCAGCGAGAGTCCTCACTAGAAGCAGAAGATACGAGCACATCACCCCTATTTTATCTACACTTCATTGGCTCCCTGCGAAATTTCGCATTGTTTTTTTCAAATAACACTTTTTACATATAAAACATTGAAAGGTCTTGTGCCACAGTATCTGAGTGATCTGCTAGTGTCTTACGATTCAGCACGCCCTCTTCGATTAAAGGATGCAGGCTGATTGTCAGTAGCTTGTATTATGAAAACTACTGCTGGGGGCAGACCTTTTTCTTACAAAGCCCCAATGTTATGGAATAGCCTTCCAAATAGCGTTTGGGACTCAAAGTCTCAGTGTTTAAGTCTAGGCTAAAAACCAATTTATTTGACCAAGCATTTTTGTAAATTGATTTGCCTTAGGTAAAGGAGCAGATCTGGGGGACTCATGGACGTAGAGTATGGTGTTGTCCCATGTGGTCTCTTTGGGATGATTGTGATGTTGGGGACGGTTTCGCTCCACCATGAAGATGGTTCTGGCCTCTGTTGATGTTGACAGCTGTTTCTTTGAGGACTTGACTTGGCTGCAATCACTCGATAGTTCAGGACTGGAATTTCCTACAAGTCTACCAGAGCCTCCAATAACTAACTGGACTCCATATTAACATCAATTAACATCAACTGTTATACTTAACTGCCTGCCACCTAATACACAGTATGAATGTAGAACAATTCCTGCTTTCTGTTTCACCCAGATGAGGATGAGTTCCCTGTTGAGTCCGGTTCCTCTTAAGGTGTCTTCCTATTGCCATCTAAGGGAGTTTTTCCTTGCCACTGTCGCCCTCGGCTTGTTCATCAGGGAATATCTGACCATTCTGATTGATACACATTCACATTTCATACAAACATGAATAATTATTTTGATTGTGTAAAGCTGCTTTGCGACAATGACAATTGTTAAAAGCGCTATATAAATAAAATTGAATTGAATGAGTTATCGATTTCACATTCCTTGTACATCTTAATGAAAATGCCTCACTGCCCTTAGGGCTCGATTGCTAAGTTGACATAGTGCCACTAGGTTAAAAACTGAAAAAATATATACACACCATTTACATACCTTATACACGCCAGCTCAGAAGATCTAGGAAGCAGTGTATTTGCAAACAGAAGAGGTAAACGGGCTGGCTTGCTAACTTCAGCTAAAGGCTGAAAACACTCTTTCAACACTTTCCTTTATCAACATACAATCATTAGACAACAAAATAGATTTAATGCTGCACTGACTGAACAGCTACAGAAAAATGCAGAAGTGTTGTGCACTCTTTCTGATAGAGACATGGCTTAACATCAATATGCCAAACTCGGCTTACCAGATTGAGGGTCTACTACTCTCCCAAGCTGACTGCAATCACCCGTCAGGAAAAACTCATGGAGAAAGACTTTGCATTTATATCAACAAATGCTGGTGCATAAATTGTCTGGTAAGCAGCCATTGCCCAGAGTCTGTGGAATATATTTCACTGAGATGCCATCTGTTCTACTTGCCTCAAGAGTTTATTGTTGTGTATATGTTTGTCTGCTTGTTTCAAAATGGCCACAGTGCCTAAAAACTCAGCTTCAAAGGACATGAATGACAATAACCCAGTGGCCTTCATACCCATTATTATAAAGTGCCTTAAACAGCTCGTTTTGGCCCACATAACAAGCATAATCTGTGACCCACTGTAGACCCACAGCAATATGCCTATAGAAAGGTACACAAGAAATCATATTGTAAAAGTTACAGATGACGCGGCCATGTTTGGACTGATCAACAAGGAGTTAGCAAACAGACAGGAAGTGGAAGAACAGGTGGATTGGTGTCACACAAGTAATCTGTACATTAATGTGAGGAAAACTAGGGAGATAAAAGTGGATTTAAAAGGGGAGGTCATATATCTCCTTTCCTTTTTGTAAAAGGAGAAACTGTGGAGGTGGTGTCCACATATAAATACTTGGGACTGCACATCTCGAGCAATCTCACATGGGCAACAAACTCAGCCAGCGTAATTAAGAAGGCTCACCAATGCCTTTACTTCTTGAGAAGGCTGTTGCACGCTCTGGAACCGTGCCCAAGGCCACTGAACACAGTGGTCTCAAGAACAATACAGGGTACAACGTCGGGTATAGATCGAATAAGATATGGAAGTCGATAATACCTGAGAAAGAAGGTATGGTACCCGAGATCTTTCACATCCTAAACTGACTTCTGCTCCTTAGTCTGTACACATAATTTGACAGTGCGGCTCCTAGGGCATTTGCACTCACATTGTTTTGAGACTGGTGTACGCATGTGCAATGAGTGGATATTAGAATAATCTGCTCTCAGTTTTGTGATAAAAAAAAAAGGTAGGCTTTTAATACACACAATTATTCATAATGTAACGCCATAAAAATGTGTTTCTGTTGCACCTCTAGAGATGCTTCTGTGGTCAATACATCATTCATCTTGGTTATAAACACACACACATAGATATAAATTTTATCTATTTTGAAGTCAGTGTGGTGATTATACACACACAAACTGATTTAGCCAGCCTGCAGCATTCACACCTGAAGTTCACACCTGTTCCTTCATTTAAGAAACAAAACAAAAAAAGCTGTTTTTAATAGAACTGCACTGGGGGGACAAAAAGGTTGCAGGAATAAGTAGCATTGTTTATAGTGTACACTGGTGTACAGTCACTGTATTAGGATCCTGATCCCCTCATGAATCACTCCATCACTGAATGTAGACATGAGCAACTTATTTCTTCCGCTTACAAAATCTTTGCAACACCAGGAAGAGAATGAACGACACCACTGCTGCTCACATTCATCATGTTAACAACACTCAGTTGCAGACTGTTCACTGAAAAATACTTAAATTACCGAGAAATACTTAAATACTTAATCACTGCATTCACTGAACTGAGGACTGATGCCACATGAGTGATATTCACATGCTCCCGAGTTTGCATGCATATGATTGAAATGCAGTACTGCTTTTGTGATTTTAAATCATTAACTATTAACCAAACAGCTCGTTTCCACATCATTCGTTCAACTTACCTTAAACTACGTTTTTAACCATCTCATATATAAAAACCACTGTCTTTTTTTTTTTTTTTTAATTCATTAAGAGCTGTGTTTTTGTGTGCCGATGATAAGCAGAATCTTGGAGATGTAAAAAAACCAGGATGTGACGTCAGGAGGCGGAGCTTTTCTGCCATATTGGTTCTTAAAGCTGCAGCTTACAAATAATAATTTAAAAAAAAAACTTTATTTTAACAGTAATCTTAAATCTGAATTGCTAGTTATATTACTAGAAATATATAAATTTCCAATTACGTAATTTGTATATAAATATGTACACTTTGTAATCATTAGCCTGGAAATAATTTTGCTAGTATAAGGATGTTTACACTGACATACACAAACGGAATAAAATGTACCATTTATAAATTAAACTGAAAATTATTTTAGCCCCCATGGTTCTGTAAGCAAATTATTGTTGTGTAAATAATGTAATTTCATGCCGCTATGTTTTGAAGTATTCCAATATGGCCGCCGGGCTTCAGGGAAATGACGTCGTGTCGGTCCTTGGTATTATATTCGCATTAACGGAACTGCCGGATTTATTCTTCTTCGAGTTTTCACGTGCATTACTGCCCTCTACTGTCCACTATTGTTTTACACCTGTGTACAAAGACTCCATTTAGGCTTTTGTAATTAACAAAACATTTTACACAAAACACATGAACTACTCTTGTAGTAGAAATCGACCTCAGCAAGTTGTTTGTTAAAGAATACTGGGTGCAAAGAAGAGGTGTAGGTGTAGTTGAAAGGGGTTTTGTCATGGGTAGTTTGGATCATTTTAGTGACTCTGTTCTTTGAATCTAGTTTAGTCTAGTCATTAAGTTCATTTGCTCTTTTAATCAGAAATAAATTAAAATGTAACCTTTTTAATATGATTTGTTACAATTTGACATTGTAACAGTCAGTAATTAGAATAATTTAAACAAACCAAGGAACAGAACAAGTTCACAAACCAATTACACTATACCATCTATATGGTACCGCATGATCCAAAATAATAATAACAATAATAACAATAATAATAATAATAAAAAATAATAATGAAATTAAATAAAAGGGTAGGTTCTAGAGGGCCACATTAATCTTCAGTGATGATGTTTAATTCATGGTAAATATTAAGAAGCTTTATCCCATTTTTCTTATACCTATGCTTCAGTGTAGGGAGAACATTAATTTGTAGAGCTCTTGTGAAAACAGTAAAGAGAGGTCTGTTCTTTAGGGTTTTACATTTGTGGAAAAGAAAATGGCATTTACAGTACCAGGAAGTAAACTTTATTGTCAGGTAGCAACATGCCATATATAATATTTGGGTAAAGGGTGGAAGGCAGCTCGGTGGTATAGTAGTTAGCACCGTTGCCTTGCACCTCCAAGATCCGGGTTTGATTCCAGTCTCTGTATGCATGGAGTTTGGATGGGGTTTCCTCCACGTACTCCGGTTTCCTCCCACAATCCAAGTACATGTAGGTTAGGTTCATTGTCATTCCCAAATTGGCCGTAATGTGAATGTGTGACTGTGTGTGTGTGTGTTCCCTGCGATGGATTGGCACCCTGTCCAGGGTGTACCCCGCTTTGTGCGCCAAGTCTCCTTGAATAGGCACTAGGGTCCGCCTTGACCTTGAATACAGGATTAAGTGGTACAGATGATGAATGAGTGTGTTTAGGGTGGAAGGGCACAATCATCCCAAAAAGCTGACAAGAAATCACAAAAGATAAATAAGTGTTCAGTAGTTTCTATAATCCTTTAAAATGACTCTTTTCCTTAGGAGCTTATTTTATAATGGCCAGAAACGCAAGGTCTAATTTTATCAATATCTTAAAATAAGTGAATTCCTGTTTGAGAAAGACGGATAAATAATGCTAGTAAGGTGATAACGCAAAATACAAAGTCACCAGCACAAAAGTCACTTTCTCCAGGTGTTACCATATCATCGCATAGCGCCTCGAATACCTGTCGCTGCTGTTGTGGAAATTTAACACTACTGACATTAAATACTGAATATTTATTGAAACAAAAACCAGATAATAGATACCAGTCTAAAACATACAGGTTATACTGTACACGTTTCATTAGTATCACAATTAGTGATTAATAATTATTGATTAAGGATGTACAGACATTTTTTTTTTTTTTTACAGATTACTAGCCTCTATAATACTAAGGATTTCTTAATTAAAATATTTTTTGTGCTATTTTAATATACTGTAATATTGTCTGTGTTAATAATAATAAATATATAAATCCTTTATCAAGCTCCATTTTTTTTCAATCTCCAGCAAGACGCACTGACTTATGAGAAATCTTTAATTCCCTTTTCTGGTGAAGTGAAGACCTATTGTTCACTCGTTCACTACACTGTTGCCACCCTTTGAACTGAACATTTTCGCTCCCTGCGGTTTGGAATCACACTTAACATGCCCGAACACCTTGTGAAGTGTACTTCCGGCCAATTTCAACGCACCTTCAGGAGATGAACCGCTCGATTCGGTTTTCTGTACATAACCTATGGAGGATTTGCGATGCTTTAAAGAATTGTATATGAACGACCATCAATAAAGGTGGTGGATATACACATATTCTGAGCAGAAACACTTAGCCAGACTGGAATATTTGGATTATGGATTACTTGTCTAAAAGTTCATAAAAAAGAAATTGTACAGCCAGAGTGCGGATAAGTTAAACAGACTGTTTTGTATTAATTAGGGGCGCTCCGATTGATCGGGCGCCAATCATAATCGGCCGATAATTGCTTTGGGAAGTTTGATCGGCAGTCTCTATAATGGCCGATATATAGAAAAGCCGATCAGATGACGCAGAACTTGAGACAATTTTTTTGCGCGCTGCTAAAATGGCTTCACTGGTCTGGCAGTTCTACGTGTTGTGTGAAAAAGACAATACATTAGCAATCGGCAACCTGTGTAACAAGCCAATTCCACGAGGCAGGAAGCACCCAAAGCATTTTAACACCACGAACCTCATCAGACATTTGAGGGAGCGGGAGAGTTCAGCCACACGTACGACGCCACTCACTCAGCTGTCGGCAATACCCCTATCTCACCTACGCGGTTTCGCTCGGGAGTCGAAAGTAAGGTTCATCATGATTCACTGCGAGATTTGGGGCTGTGATTACGTTTCCATCTTTCCACGCGAAAACTTAAACATGTTAAACATGTCAAACGTTGAATTTTTTAAACATGAAAAATTAAACAATTTTTAATTTTTTTGGCGGTCCTCGCGGATGCTTGCGCACCTTGCAGAACTTCTGGCAACTCACGTCCTACTTGTCTGTTATTTTATTAAATTTTATACAATGTACAGGAAAGTTGTATTTGTCAAGCTCTAAGCTGTTCCCAATTACTAACCAAGCACAGGCTGCTATGTTTTAAATTGACGTGTTGCTCATGTAAATACAGTTGTCAATTCATGATATTCCTTTTCTTGAAATTTCAATACTTAATTTACATTGTTGTTAGATATAGTTTAATAAATAATGCTACATGATAAGGCTTAGAGTAGACCCTGTAATCGGTGATCGGTATCGCCCGATATAGCTTCTAGTGATCGGAGATCGGCCCCAAAAATCCTAATCGGAGCACCCCTAGTATTAATTATTCAGATTTTTTATTTTTTTTTTTTACAACAAAGCATGGTATATGTTGTTGACTCACCCTTGTATGTGTTTATACATTTAAAAATTTCCCCCAATTTTCTCACCAATTTAGTTGTAACCAATTCCCATGTGTCACTAGGTGGCACCCACATTAAGGCTACTACAGGGGTGGCCAAGTTCGGTCCTAGAGAGCCGCAATCCTGCAGAGTTCAGCTCCAACCCTAATCAAACACAGCTGAACAAGCTAATCAAGGTCATGAGGACTACTAAGGCTACTGGCAGGAGAGTTTTTTTTTTCAGGGCTGGAGCTGAACTCTGCAGGATTGCGGCTCTCTAGGACCGAACTTGGCCACCCCTGGGCTACTACTATCAGTCAGTGAGGGCCGAAGAACCAAGTGACGCCAGCTGACTGCATCTTTTTGAATTGTTCGCTCACGCTCCGTTATGCGAGTGGCATAACACACTCAGAGGACAGGGCTCCTTCCGCTTCGTAAGCTCACAGACGCCCATGATTGTTTGTAGAGCCGTGATTTATGTGAGAGCGCCAAGTTCCTCCATTTCACCCTTCTGAAAGAGCACGACCAATCAGCTCTCACTAGGCCCCGGGCTGCAGGAAGCTACAGCATCTAATTGGGAATCAAACTAATGATCCACAGACCCTTCACTAATTGAAGGAGATGATGTGAATAGGAAGTCTTTTCACAACACGGCTATACACTGATCAGCCATGACACTGCCAACCCGTGAACTGAATGTCATTGATCATTAATTATATACCAGTAAACTGGTGACAGGATCATGGACGCCTATTGTCCGTCTACACCCACGGGGACCAAAGGCCAGCCCACCTGGCCCAATGCCACAGAAAAGCTAATGCAGCACAAATAAAAAGCCACAAACTTCATGTTTAAATGAAGCTCAGTCCACAGAGTTAACAGTCATGCAGCTTCTCTTGTATGTATAATGGCAATGGTTTGTTTCCTGACTGTGTTGAGCAGTGTTACGCCTTCTCTACTAAACAAACGCAATGATGGCTTTGGACATGATTCTGTTGTGTAAAACTTTTCCCGCATTCTGTGCAGTGATACGGCTTCTCTCCAGTGTGAATGCGCTTGTGTTTCGCAAAATTACTTCTGTCAGTAAAACTCTTGCCGCACTGTAAGCAGTGGTATGGCTTCTCTCCAGTATGAATCCGCTGGTGTATTTCTAAAGATTCCTTGGTTTTATAACTCTTCTCGCACTCTGTGCAGTGATACGGCTTCTCTTCTGTGTGAGCGCGCTCATGCTTCACTAAACTACTTCTGTCAGGAAAACTCTTCCCGCACTGTAAACAGTGTTGCAGCTTCACTCCGGTATGAATCCGCTGGTGTATTACTAAAGATTCTCTGGTTTTATAACTCTTCCCGCACTCTGAACAGTGATACGGCTTCTCTCCTGTGTGAGTGCGCTCGTGTCTTTGGAGATGACTACGTTGTTTAAAACTCAATCCACATGTTGTGCAGTAATAAGGCTTCTCTCCCGTATGAATCCGCTGGTGTCTCACCAAACTTCCTCTCTCAATAAATCTCTTCCCGCATTGTGAGCAGGGATACGGCCTCTCTCCTGAATGAACACGCTGATGTGCTTTGAGATGATCATCACGAGTAAAACTCGTTCCGCACTCGGCGCAGTAATAAGGCTTATCTCCGGTGTGAATCCGTTCGTGTGTCAATAACCCTCCAATTTGAGAAAAACTCTTTCCACACTCTGCGCAGTAATACGGTTTCTCTCCCGTGTGAATCCGCTGGTGTTTTACAAGATTTCCTCTCACATTAAAACTCTTCCCGCACTCTGAGCAGAGATACGGCTTCTCTCCTGAATGAATTCGCAGATGTCTTTGGAGAGTATCCGCTTGTTTAAAACTCTTTCCGCATTCGGTGCAGGAATAAGGCCTTTCTCCAGTGTGAATGCGCTGGTGTGTCACTAAAGATCCTCTTTCAGTAAAACGCTTTCCACATAGTGAGCAGGCAAAAGGCTTCTCTCCAGTGTGAGTGCGCTTGTGTGTCACTAAATTCCCACTTTGAGAAAAACACTTTCCACACTTTGCACAGCGGTAAGGCTTCTCGCCAGTGTGAATCCGCTGGTGTTTAACGAAATTTGCTTTCACAGTAAAACTCTTCCCGCACTCTGTACAGTGATACGTCTTCTCTTCTGAATGGGGTTGGAGGTTATTCTCCTTAGTAAAACTCATTTTGCCGTAATAAGGCTTCTCACTCTTCAGTAAATCCGCTGTTTGTTTGTTTTTTTTACTACATTTCCACTATTGCTGAAAGACATTTCCACTATTGCTGCATTCTGACAGTGTGATCAGCGTATTTGGAGATTACTTCTCTTTTTAAAGCTCAGAGCAGAGGTAAACTGTATTTTTTTGTCTGCATGTGGCGAATACCATATGAACTGTAGTCGTCTGACAGCTGGAGATTCTGAACTCAGGGACGGAATTCTCTTGTTTAATATTTTATAATTTCATTATACTGGGATCTCTTGGTGTGTTTGCAGAAATACAAACAGGAGAAGACTTGCAATTAGGCATTCTTTCCTAGACCGGAAAAAGATAAAAAAATTTTTTTAGTTGGGTATGAATTACACATGTTCAGATAAAATATGTGAAAAGCAGTATTTTTTATTTTTTTTGCAATTCAAGAAAAGTTCAGTCAAGGCAACAGAAAGCGAAAAGCAATTTCCTTCTTTCTTGCGGTCCTAACACCCTGTGATTTGTCTCGGAGTATGAAGTAGCTGAATATGTTGACTCAATAGGGTAGGGCGGTGCAAACCAGTGCAAACCTCAAAGACAAAAGTCTTTTACTGTCGAACCCTGACCAGTTGCCACCAATGCTGAATGAATTTCGGAAAATACAGAGGAAATAATTATCAAAAAAACTATTATTTTCTAAACATATGCAGAGAATGACAAAATCAACCACTACTATGCCTGTATGGCATTCATTCAGCCTGCCACAACAACACATTGTAGGCAGGGGTAAAAGTAGTTTTAAATTCTTACAGATATGTACCCAAAAGATAAAGAGAATAAACCAGGGAGCTGGACAGTCCTATAAATACCCTAAGTTTCTCTTCATACTTCCACTTACTCCACTTTAAAATTTTCTCAGCTAACTATCTGTTCCAGGGTTAAATTCCAACTAGCATTGAATGGAAAGCTAATGCAATATGTAGAGTGTACAATCCCTTGTTCCACATACCAAGTAGAGCCTTGTCCAGGGATGAGAGAAGGCTTTGGGATTCAGTCTTGTGTTAAAAATTTGTTAGCGTTGTATCTTGCGTTACACATAAAAAATAAAAAAAAAAGAAAGAAAAGTGAGGTCGAAGCATCAAGAACCAGTCAGTGCATTGGCGGAAGCTCACACTCACATTAACTAGCATTAATGAAGGATCATGGATGGTTGAGAGGCAATTCAGGATGACTTAGAAGCAATTACTGACAAATTGTTTAAGGGTTGTTGTTAATGTTCAACAGTGGGATTACAGCCAGCGCGTGCACACACTGAAAACCTTTTCGTTTGAACCGGGCATTCCTATTTGTGTGGAAAAGTGGTGGCTGTTTAAACAAACCCCTGCGCGTCTCACCTGCTCGCTCAACATGATGCTGAGGAAACTTCATGCAATGAACTAGGTAGGCATTGTGCACCTGCATCTTAACTTTAGGAGTCCAAAAGTTTAGGAGTGTACTACCACACAAACTCTCCAGATTGCACATCTGAGGATTACAGTCATTAAAGAGAAGCTTCTCATTGACCATGTGTAAATAAAAAACCTTTTCTGTATTTTTCTCTGCCGTTTCACCTTGCTACATTGGTAAAGAATGTGGCATGCGGACCAGTCCAGCCCACAAAAATCACCAGAATGACATCTCCTTGACACCACCTTGCAACAACAGATGCTATTGGGAGAACTCGCACAGGGTTTTCATCCAACAAATGGCCAAACTCTAATACCTTCAGCATCAAAAAGCCATACAGGTGCCCCTCCCTGACCCACGCAGAGACAAACAGAGGAGTTGAGAGCAGATGAGGCCCATTTCAAAAGTGAAATTCATACACGCTGTGGCCTCTCCAGCACACAAGCCACACTGAAATTCCACAGGTGGACTTATGAACTAAATTGCATTATTGTCTAAATATGCAGCAGCGTAGGGGCGATGATGGCACAAATCGTTAAAATGTAGCTGGGGCACCTGAACAAGAGGAGCCAGGACTGCTAGTTGCCCAGGTCAGTAAAGTGTTTTTTGCCTTAGTCTCCGGTGTAAGGGCTACCTGCCATTAACCGCATGAATGAGGCACGGTACTTCGAGTGTGGATTGGACTTGGTATGTGCCTTTCTGGGTCTCGCTTATTATCATCACCATTTTGTCCCCTGCTTATACTCTATGACAACACAGATTTCCTCTCAGATTTCCTGAAAAAGGGTCTTCCAGAGAAGGTGTGCTAGACGGAGAAGCGTTCATTCCAGCGACTCAAGGGCGTCTCAGCAGTTCCCCGATCTTCCAAATGACTTTGATCGCCCATTCCTAGTACTTGTGGACGCCTCCTAGACTAGGCTCGGGTGGTGTTGTCTCATAGGTTCAACGGTAAAGTATCTCATTCCATCTCAGAGTAGAAAACTCTCACACACTGAACAAAAATATGCCACTATAGAGAGAAGTGGGCAATAGAGGAGATAAGGTATTATCTAGAAGGGCAGCACTTCACATTAATAGCCCACCATGCTACAAGTCACCTCACCTGCTCGGCTTGCCTCACCGCAACTCTGAGGACTCTACCTGCCCCGAGCTAGGCCCCACAGACCTGAATCCCAAGTTTAGGTGCCTGCGCCATCACACTAAAGCTCCAAATTGCACACCTGATCACAGATCTGGGTTTTTTTTGCCGAAAGTGCTTCCTGTAACTGGATTGAATGTAGGGTTTGGCAGGCTGCATACTGCCACTGAGTCCTTTAGTGTAGCAATGGCAGTAAATCTATGTACGTGGCCATGAAATTAGAAAAAAAGTGCCGACTAGGCAAAAGGCAAAAATGTTCAATTCTGCAGCTAAATGCAGGAATTTAAAACAAGATTTTGAGAATTGCAATATTTGCTTCACCAAAATACCAAACTCTTGGTGTTTGCAATAAATGCAAGTTGCAGACTGCCCCATGCATGACTGATAAGAATTGTTTATTTATACACTGATCAGTCATAACATTAAAAAAAAAAAAAAAAAACATAAGCCCAGTATTCTATAGGTTTCCCTTGTACTACTGGGCAGCCCCTGGGGTTGTGCTTTAGTGTCTCGCACTTTGAACGTTAGCGAGAGATCCTTGGAGTGCCGTGGGTTGCGAGGTCGGGCCTACATGGATCGGACTGATTTGTCCGGGAATTTGGAGGCTGGATCAAAAACCTTGAACTCCTTCCCTGCTAAGCCCTAGACATGGCAGGATGTGATGTAGTGGGATTTTCCGATACCTTTATGTTGTAGCCAGTGTAAGTTTACGTCAGCAAATTGTGCTGCATTGACTTTTCTGTAGAAACATCACTTTTTCCATTTCAACAGCGCTCAGGTGTAAACTGTTCACCAAAAATTACTGTGTTTATATAAACACTCAACACTAAGGCACTGGAGATTGCGTATTCGATTTCCAGGTGATGCTGTAACCCCTCGCAGCTGGAGGTCTAGAGAGGAGGAGATAAGAGGTACTTAGTGCTATGCACAGTAATCACAGCTCTACAGCATTTCAGGGGCGTCTGCGCTCATGCAAGCGGAAGGAGCAGATAGCGCTGTCCTCCAAGTGTGTTACGCCGAGTTTCAAAGTGGACCTCACCTAATATTATGGCGGGCTTTGCACAGCTTGTTTTGGCCCACATAATGGACACAATTGAAATCAATGAACCGACAACAATATGCCTACAGGAAGAATCGGGCAGTTTCTGATGCAGTGTCGACCATCATCTGCTCTGCTCTTACTCACCTGGAGGGAAAAGACTCATATGCCAGGCTGCTCTTTCTGAACTTTAGTTCTGCATTTAACACCATTATTTCACAAACACTAGTCACACTACAAGCGGTGGAGGTGGTGAGCATGTATAAGTACTTGGATCTGCACATCTCTAGCAAACTCAAGTGGCCAACAAACACAGGCAGCATCACTTAGAAGGCTCACAAATGTCTTTGCTTCATGAGAAGGCTGTTGTACAGTGCTCTCAAAATCTATACATAGTGCAGCATCGGGCGTGGACTGAATCAGATAAGGAAGTCAATCAGACCTGAGGACAAAGTAGATTGCTGTTTAGGCGTCAGTGCCATAAACAACAACACAAGAAATGTGCGCCAAAAAGCTTTCGCATACTAAACTGACTCTTGCCCTGAAAGAAAATACATTTCAAACGTTACTCACATTTAATTCTGACTGTAGTCTTTAGAGAGATCAAACGCAGGCTCGCGCATCCATGCACGTGTACGCGCAAACACACACACACAGTTTTACCCAGCCGGTAGCATTCTGAGTTTTTTTGGTCTCTCTAACACTCCTCAGTAAAAACTTACCCATTACCTCCTTGGAAAAATGTATTTCACACAGTCCTTTCATGTTCAACCATTTATGATCTAATAATCTAAGTGTAGTACAAAAAAGTTTTGTAGTTCCAAAAATTAAGACGTTCACATCTGGTCCGTTAAAAAAAAAAGTGTGTGTGTGTGGGGGGGGGGGGGTGTTTTGAGTAAAACTTGTACTTATAAAAATGGGTGCAGGAATAAGTTGCATTGTTTACGATGTACACTGGTGTACGGTCACTGTATTAGGATTCTGATCCTCTCATGAATCGCTCCATCACTGAATGAAGACATGAGCAACTTATTTCTTCCGCTCACAAAATATGAGCAACACCAGGAAGGGAATGTAGGACACCACTGCTGCTCACATTCACATTAACAACAATCAGTTGCAGACTGTTCCCCCGAAAAATCACTGCATTCACTGAACTGAGGTCCGATGCCACATCAGTGCTGTTCACATGCACCTGAGTTTGCATGCATATGCTTTACTATCATAAAAGCAATAATGCATTTCAATCACTAACTCTCAACCAAACAGCACATTTACAGAGCTTTAGTTCAACTTACCTTAAAGAACATTTTTAACCATCTCAGATACATAACCACTGTCTATGTTTTGAACTCATTAAGATCCATCTGTGTTTTTATGTGGAGATGATGAGAAGAATCATGGCGATTTAAAAACCAGGATGTGACGACAGGATGAGACGACAGGAGGCGGAGCCTGTCGGCCATATTGGTTCTTAAAGCTGCAGCTTACAAATAATGTAATATAATGTTAATTTTTGCTAAAATTAACATTATATTACATATAATGTAATTTTAAATCTGCATAGCAAGTTATATTAGTAGAAATATAGAAACGTTTTTTTTGTTTGTTTTGGTTGCTGGTATATAAATGTGTATACTTTGTAAAAAAAAAAAAAAAAATTAGCCTGGAAATAATTTTATCCGGCTAATGCGTACACTGAAATATTCACACAGAACAAAATTAAATATTTCGAATTCATATCATTTAAGCCTAAAAAATTATTGTGTGTAAAGAAGGGGTTATTTCATGCCGCTATGTTTAAAGTATTCCAATATGGCCGCCTGGCTTCAGGGAAATGACGTCATGTCCGCTCCTGCATTTCTATTCACGAGAACAGATTTATTCAGTCAGATTTCTTCTTCTTCTGCGTTTCACATGCATTACTGCCCTCTACTGTCCACTATTGTTTTACAGCATAATTAACAAAACGTTTTACACAAAACCCATGAATTACTTTGACAATAGAAAATTACCTCATCCAGTTATTTATTAAATAACTTGAGTGTAAAGAGCGGTACAAATCTTCGGAGCAAAAACACTTAGCCTGAACACAACCCTGAAATGACTGGAACAGGGTTAAGAACCCTTTACTACATTATTAAAAACCTGGAAGGATAGTGCTTAACATTGTGGAAGAAATGTGGTAAGGAAAAAAATAATTACCAGCGGAGAGCACTTAAATGCTTGGTGAAGTTGCATGGTAAAACATGGAAATCAGAGCTATGTTTAACAGTGAGAGTGAGAACGTTTCCATACATACACACTCACTGTGATGAGGACCCACAGGATCAAGACTTAACAGCTGTGTGTCCATAAGAAAACCACTTGCCTTTGATTCATCAGGAAAAAAAAGCATGAAGATTGGACCTCAGAGCGATTAAGCTTAGTGGCCACTGTACAAGGCTCTGGAGGAAGTGTTATCATCTGGTGTTGCTCAGGTCTAGGCTCTGCAGCGTTATGTGGCAATAAAATAAAGTCAGCTGACGACATAAATGTACTGAATGAGGTTATCACATCTATGAAGTTTTTTTCTTCTCTGATGGCACGGCCATATACCAAGTCTCAGATTGTGAAAGAGTGATTCAGGGAGCATGAAGAATCATTTTCACACATGAACTGGACACCATATTACAAACAGTAAACTACACAGATACTGGTAATTACCGATGATTAATCCATTAGTGATTGTTAACATGGTAAAATATCAGATAAGAAAAACGTGTGACGTTTGTAACTATATATACTATATAATACAGCCAAACATGCAAACGTTTTGTATTAATTATTCTGAATCTTTTACAACAAAAGCATAGTACCTTCCTTCATATACTGTAAAAATAATAATAATAATAAAATAAAAAAACTATACATTTGAATCTGCAAAACATGAACTTTTGTATCAATCGGGTTAAATGAGACCATTTTGAGAAAATTATTTGAGATGTTTTAACATTATTAATAAGTTAACAACAGAGATGAAGAGAATTGTAGGACAAAAAGACCCTGTGACATTTTCTTTAAATTTAGTTCGAGCAATGCTACGCCTTCTCTAATGAACGAACGCAATGATGCCTCTGGACAAGAATCATCTGTGTGAAACTCTTCCCGCATTCTGTGCAGTGATACGGCTTCTCTCCAGTGTGAATCCGCTGGTGTACTTTTAAAGATTCTTTGGATGTATAACTCTTCCCGCACTCTGAGCAGGGATACGGCTTCTCTCCTGTGTGAGTGCGCTCGTGTGTTTGGAGTTGACTTCGTCTTTTAAAACTCGTTCCACACGTTGCGCAGTGATGCGGCTTCTCTCCCGTATGAATCCGCTGGTGTCTCACCAAAGTTCCTCTCTCATTAAATCTTTTGCCGCACTCTGAGCAGGGATACGGCTTCTCTCCCGAATGAATACGCTGATGTGCTTTAAGATGATCGCCTCGAATAAAACTCATTCCGCATTCTGCGCAGTAATAAGGCTTATCTCCGGTGTGAATCCGCTGGTGTTTCACTAAATTTCCACTCTGAGAAAAACTCTTTCCGCACTCTGCGCAGTAATAAGGTTTCGCTCCTGTGTGAATCCGCTGGTGTTTAACGAAATTTTCTCTGACACTGAAACTCTTCCCGCACTCTGAGCAGAGATACGGCTTCTCTCCTGAATGAATTCGCTGATGACTTTGGAGAGTATCCGCTTGTTTAAAACTCTTTCCGCATTCGGTGCAGGAATAAGGCCTTTCTCCAGTGTGAATCCGCTGGTGTGCCACTAAAGATTCTCTTTTAGTAAAACTCTTTCCACATAGTGAGCAGGCAAAAGGCTTTTCTCCAGTGTGAGTGCGCTGGTGTGTCACTAAATTTCCACTTTGAGAAAAACCCTTTCCGCACTCTGTACAGTGATAGGGCTTCTCGCCCGTGTGAATCCGCTGGTGTTCAGTGAAATTTCCTTTCACACCAAAAGTCTTTCCGCACTCTGTACAGTGATACGTCTTTTTTTCCGACGGTGTTTGGAGATTATTCTCCTTAGTAAAACTCATTTTGCCGTAATAAGGCTTCTCTCTTTAGTAAATCCGCTGGTGTTTCACTTCATTTCCACTATTGCTGAAAGACTTCCCGCACAGTGTATCTGGGGTCTAGTTCTCTTTTTAAAGCTCAAAGCAGGGGTAAATTGTATTTTTCTTTTCCTAGTAAGTGTGCTGAGTACCAGAAGTACGGTACTTGCCTGGCAGCTCGAGATTCTGAATTCTAGACCAGAAAAAGATAAAAATGTTAGTTGGGTATGCATTACACATGCAAAAAAAGGAAAGAAAGTTGAGTCAATGATCTAAACGATTCACACAGAACAGCATCCTGTATGGTAGGAGTTTCACCTACATATGTATATATATAGCGGGGTGTGTGTGTGTGTGTGTGTGTGTGTGTGTGTGTGTGTGTGTGTATATAATTTTCACATGCTGTTGTGCAAATGGAATAGACAACAATTGGAAATTATAGGCAATTAGCAAGACACCCCCATTAAAGGAGTGGTTCTGCAGGTGGTGGCCGCACAGCTCTCCATGTGGAGGTAGCCTGACTGCCATTAGGTACCGAGATGAGATCCTCAGACCTCTTGTGAGACCATATGCCAGTGCGATTGGCCTTGGGTTCCTCCTAATGCAAGGCCAGGTTTTGGTTCAACAGTGAACATTTTGACTCTGTGCATAAACTTAATGTAATTTTTAATCAAACACTTATGAAATGCTTGTAATTATACCTTACTATACCGGAGTAACATCTGACAAAAAGTTCTTTAAAAATGTGTCTTTCTCAAAACCTGGTCACAGCTGTAGTAATACATGTCCCTCACTAGATGGCGCCAACATCACAACATCCAGCCAGCCATCATGAAGCTTCCCATCTTCTAGAAGAGTTCTATGGCTGTCTCTTAATTATTACAAATAATTGGGAATATGTTTAAAATTATTCTTTTAAATTTAAAACATGTTTAATAATATATATCGACTATTACACGTCTCAAAATATTCCAGATTTATTGCTTAATAAAAAATTTGTAAAAATTTTACGCATGCGCATACATGATAACGCTCATTCAACTATTATCTCATGTATACAGGATGGGTTTATCTTACCTTACAGCCGGAGTTTAGAGCAGGATGTAGTTTACCATGTCAGGTATATACTCACTGTCTGTCATTTTAGTTATTAAAGCTCTGTGGGTTTGTTTGTTTTTAATGTACAGATCATAAGCGGTGTCATGGAGGTTTTTAAATACCAAAACGTGACGTCAGGTCGTTTCCGCCCAAACGTGGGTGAAGTCAGTGGGCGGAGTCTGGCGGCCATATTGGTTTACTCAAAGCGAGTCATTTCCATTGGATATTCTTAAAGGCGCAGCGCTCAAATTGCTAAAAATATTTACCTGTAACCATCTTAAATATCTCATAAAACTATCCAGCCAGTTAAAGCAGAACTACACAAGAATATATTTTACTTTACTAATAGTTAATTTGTTTAAATAAAAATTTGTAAGCATTAGCCTGGAAATAAGCGGCGCGGTGGTGTAGTGGTTAGCGCTAGGCATTTGGTAGACGCCCTTATGCAGAGCAACTTACTCTTACCAAAATTGATCGTAGTGTGTGTGTGTGTGTGTGTGTGCGTGCCCTGCGATGGATTGCCACCCCATCCAGGTCTCCCCATCTAAGTCTCATGGGATAGGCTCCAGTCCCCTGCATAAAAGGGGATGACTTTACAATAAAAATGAGTGTACGCATACAAAAACATTTTCACTCATCATCATCTATACCGCTTTATACTGTATTCAGGGTCACTGGGGCCTGGAGCACAAGGCGGACATGCTACAACCAAATGAGGAATTAGCCAGTTAGTTTATAATCTGCAGGTCTTTGGATTGTGGGAGGAAACCCACCAAGCACGGGGAGAACGTGCAAACTCCATCCACACAAAGATGGGAATTGAACCCGGCCCCTGGAAGTGCAACGCGACAGTGTTAATTAACCACTACACACCGTGCCGCCCCAAAAACTTTCATTTAATTTAATTATATTCACAACCAAATTAAAATAAAATTAATTTCAACTAGACACTCTGTAATGGCCATTGGCGGCTCAGTGGTAGGTTTCTCACCACCCATGTGGAAGACCTGGGTTCAATTCCCAGACTGCAGCCACTGGATGAAAATGGGACGGATGCATCAGGACGGAAAATGGCGTAAAACCTGTAACCAAGTTTGGTGTGGATGGTCCACAGTAGTGACCTCTTGGATAACGACTATGGGTTCTATGAGCAGATCATTGCCATTAAAGGTACGGTACCTCCGGCCAAAAAATGTCAACCAAACTCCACAGCATAGAATTAAATTTTACATTGCCATGTTTTCAGAATTCTAATATGGCCATCTGGCTGCAACAAAATTACGAATGTCAGCTCCCGCTATTATACTCCCCTTAAACCAGACAGTGGAACTTCCTTATATTACGGCTCACTCGCAGTAGACTTCACCTTCATCACTGCCATCGATTTTTTCACACCTGTATTCCAGTGTGCAAGAATTTCATTTTGGAAACACTTTAAAACATGGTTCAAGTGAAAAATTTAGTTCGGCTTCACCTAGACAAGCTAGTGGGAAAGAATATAGTGAAATGTTTTACAACTGCATTACAACTACTTATGCTAATTGTAAGGAATTTATATATTAACAATGGCATGGTCCGAGGGAAGGTGCCGGGGAGTTAGCAGGGGTACTGGGGTGAATGTGCAGGTGCTGGGGGAAGTTGAGTGAGGAGCTGGAACCTTCTCAGCCAGACTGGTACATGAGCTACTGTACTGTTAAGCCAATCTGAGCAACAAGCTGGGGGAGTGGTCTATTCTTATATGAGGTCACAATAGGAAGGAAATCTGAAATTTGATTATTGAAGCCAGTAGGAAAATAGACCCTTATACTTTAAATTAAATTAGGTAAATAAAAAAATAAGGACAAAGACAAAAAATATATTTTTGCATTGCTTTATTTAAAAAAAACAAAGGCAACAAAACAGCACAGCTCAAGGTTTAGACAGGGAAACAGTCATATCTCTGTGCTTATGAATGCATCGACTCCATCACTTCTATCATAACATGATTTAGTTGTGTACTGGAGCAACAACACTGAGCTTTCTTTTGCTAAATATTGTCCAGAAATGTGTCACAGTGGGACTCGCTGTGTAACCTGTGATGAGAACAAAGTACCTGGGTGGCCACTTTGGACAAGAAGAATCATTATGTCTTAACGTTTGAAAGCAGAAACCTAAATTTTGTTTAACTGCAGGGTATTTGTACAAATTGTTAACCATGATTTTATTAATGACATTTTTGTAGGTACTGTATATACAAACGTATGCCTTGTAGCTCCAGTGCTGAACTAAATTCCGTACAAATGAGCGACTTGTATTTAACTTTTCTATCAGTTGATTATATATACTGTTACAAACTGCTGATTATGGAGGCGAGAGAATGGAAATCACAAGTTGTGCATTTCTTTGGAATATTCCAACATTGTGTAAATCCTGTACAGAAAGTATAATCACATGGCGTTACATTCATTCCAACACTTATTTCAGTTAATAATTAACGATTTAATAAATATCCAAAACCGATGTCTTGGCGATATTACAAGCCCCGCCCCACTGCAGTGCATTATCCAATGGCTGTTAATAAATGGCACAAATTGGCAAGCAAGACTTTGTAATCACAATCATAGAAATTCTGTTTACAAAACAAACAAAACACTTGTAACAACAGTAATGACGTCTAGTCGGCAAAAATTCTGTTCTTTTTTTCCTTGGTTTGGACCAGGACACGAAAAAGGTTTTAAAAGTGGATCATTCTTAAACTTGGCAAAATTAAAAAACAAATCCCTCATAAGCAGGATACACACACAAACACACATACATACAGTATAATGAAATTCTGCTGCTAAATAAAAGTGCTTAATAAAATTCCTTCATGCCACTAGCTTATGGTTACACTCTCCTGCTTGTAGATACGGTGCGGTCTTTTATTAATAAATCTCATCATGTTAGTGGGTTAAAATTAAACAATAAAAAAAAAGTGCTTTAAATATAGGAAAAAAGAGGGAGGGTGGAGACGGTGGAAGGTCACACGGTGATAACCGATAACATCATCAGTACTGGCTGGTACTGATACGGATCGATACGTGTGTATTTGTGTTGCTGAACACACTGTAATGAAGGACGTGGTCACGGTCGTGGTGTGTCTATGGTTGAATTACATCATGGACAGGATGGTGATCCATCAAAGGGCACCACACACACACACGCATTGACAAAGAGGCAAGTTAGAGCTGCTAAGTTTACTGTGTGTCTGGAAGAAACCGACACACACAAAAACGTGAGTTCTCCAGGCTGACAAGTGAACTACTGCCCTACGATGGGTGTGTGTCCAAGTGTGAGGCCAACTGGTGGACATTCCCTTTAGAATAAACGACACAAATTAAATCTAGCGTGTTCCCATTTCTCCTTTTGCTCCCTGAAGGCAAAGATGTCCCGAAAAAATACAGTGGTTTTAAAAGGTGCATAAACTTTATTATTCTGTACTTGTACAATCTTTTTTTTTTAAAGACTCTCTTACCTCATACACCTTTAAATCCGGTAATAGATTAAGTATCATGAAACCTGCTGTTAAATGCACTTTAGGAGATATAACTATAAATATCATGCATGCTGAGTAAAGAGTTATAGATGCAGCGGTACGACTGAAGTGAAGAAACGTAATATTTAGTGTTGACCAGGAATAATTTGTTTTCCCTTCCTGAGGCTCTGCAAGCTCATCAGTCCATTAATTCCTATTTTCTCTTATTCTACTTTCAAAACACATCTTTCATCACCTTCATAACCCACGTTCGTCTTGCTTTCTGTTCGACTTACTACAAACTCTCTACGCTCAAACAAATCCACGCGCCAGGACAGACTTCCCGTTCCGTAACACACTTTCTTTAAAAATCACTTCACCCTACGTTCGGAATCCCTGCTAGACATTCTGTCACCATTCAGGACCTGCAGACCCTCGATGAACACCAGACAGCGTGACTACGACGGAGGTTAAAGGCTGAAACAGTCATAGCTGATCATGAGTGGATGCTGGACGTCCTCGTTCCCGAGTCAGCCCGGGTGGGTTTTCATTTCATAATCTAATTTGGTAATCTACAGTAGGCAGCTAGGTGAGCACAGAACTGTTCTAACATTAGCTGAGACGTAACTGTCTCCTATATCATAATAATATATAGCTAGTCATGTAGCCAGGGTTCACCAGGACAACACCGTGGTAAATACTATACGCTAGGTTTGCTAGGATGCTAAACTGTAGTCTAACGCCACGTTGTAGCGTTTGCTAGCAAGATAGTTTCTACTAGATCATGTGGTATTTCCAATTCATATTAAATGGACAACTGAGGTCATGTGACTAAATTTAAGCTCCGCCCCTTAAGCTCCACCCATGTTGACCCAGGTCGGGACGCGCAATCATTCCAAGTGACACTTACAACTATTTACACGATTGTGCTTTTCAAAATGAGCCGGAATATAAGACCAGCCATCACGTCTTTTTTTAATCTGTTATTAGTTCATAGGAAGGCAAGCAAAAGCAAAAAAAAAAAAAAGTCAGTGTTTTACTTATGCCACACCCACGAAATACATTTCTCTCCCCTTTTAATGCTCATGTAAGACAGACGGAGCTTGAGAGGCGTGTCTATGAGTAGGGCGTGGTTTCAAGTTACCCCAGGGCGGCGTAGGAAGAGCGAGGGAGGTGGGGTGAGGGGGCGGAGCAGGGTAGGACGGGCTGCGCTGACCGACCATAGCAGGCAGGCTTTGGTTCCGCCTCAGACCCACCAATAAGCTTCCTCCGCCCGTCGCTAACAGGGTGGACGACCGGGGAGCGCCGTCGGAGTTGGTCCGAATGACGTTTTTGTCCAATCCGAGCTTGCGCAGACGCTCGACGAGGTCGGGCTTCACGCCGTACACGTCCTGCAGGAAGAGCTCGGCTGGCCGCGATGCCAGGAAGTTGTCGGGAAGCGTGGAGGTTGCGTCGAAGGGTACGGGGGAGGGACAGGGGGAGTTAGGAGGGGTAGTGGGGAGCAGGCGCAGGGACTGGGGCAGTTTGGAGGGAGCAGGAATTTTCTGTGCAGAGATGCCTTTCTCCAACAGGAGCTTTGCCAGTCCAGCGGGGGGCGCTGTTATGCGACGTGGCGAGCACGAGTCACCCAGATTCAACCTGCAGGGGGTGACCGGAGTTGAGGGGACGGAGCGGAGAGAACTCGGCGTGGACGCACAGCTGAGGAGAGGTGAGGAAGAGAGGAAGGGAAACAAGAACAAAGAACAATTATGAGAGTGCAAAAAAAAAAATAAAAAAAGAGAGACAATAAAAAAAAAATGAAAGAAAACCACAAAACAAATAAAATGTAATGAATAGGGTTGAGAATAAAAGAATAATAACAATGAAAAAGAGTGAAAAGAAAACAAAAGGGTGACAAAGAAAGATGTAAGAGACGGCGTGTAAGAAAGAAAGGCGATGAAACGACAAGAGTGAAATTAATAAGGAAAGAAGAAAGACGAATTAAAGGATAAAAGAAAGAAAATAATTATTCCAACAACACAAACACACTGCAGGAATGGAAACAGCCAATCAGAGAGCAGTACCTGGGTGTGACCTGTGTGACATCGCTGGGGTGCAGGATGCGGCAGGTGGTGAAGGTGTAGGTGGAGAAGGTGGAGCTCTGACTCTTCCCCGGATTTACTGCTTTCGAAGAGAAAACATAACAGAATCAATCAGAACAATCAGCTTTGAGAATTCCCATAATATGTGGTATGATACCTCGGTAACAAACTCTCTCACCTATAGAAGGCGCTGTAGTGGTAGTAGTGGTAGTAGCAGCAGTAGTAGTAGGACCCAGGCTTGTTTGTGACCCTGGAAGTGCCGTGTACCCTGCTGCTGATTTTACTAACGTGTCAAAGGTCACGGATGCAGCTGACGATGCAGGCGATGCCCTCAGAGACGGCGAAAGAGGCGGGGCTTTAAGGGGCGTGAAAACGTTCCTCTCTTTTCTTTGCTCGGGAGTGGAGGATGAGTGCACGTTGAACGTGATCCCTTCGTCCTCACCCTCGTCTCCTGTCCTCCTCTCATCTCGTCCCTTGTCCAACCATGGCGCTCCTCGTCCATGGTTCTCCTCGTCCTCCTCCAGGTCGCTGAGATGATACACGGCATCGTGTGGGAGGGGCCTGAAGCCCTTAGTGACCACGCCCGGGTGCAGGTCGAGGATGGAGGCCAAGTGAGGCTTCGCCAGCTGCTGCCAGTGGTGCAGGGTCAAAGAGCCTTAAGCAGGAAAAGCGCAAATGTCAAAAAAAGTGGGTTATGGTTTGGGACACATCCATAGTTGACTGATCATTGTTATCATTATGATTGGCTGTGTGCATGTGATGGTGATGTTCTGCGCTACATAGTGAGTAGAGGATGTAGTTTGGGACATGTCCACAATCACAGTGGCTCGAATGTGTGGTTTGGAACAGTGGATAAACTACACTGAAGCTCTTATGATGGTGTTTTTGTGCTCTATAAGTCCACACTGGACTGACAATAAACATGCAAATTTATTCAATTCATAACATCTTCCCTAAGTAGTGCTCCACTCTAGTATGTAGTGAATAGGGCACTACTTAGGAAGGTTCTTTTCTCCCCAGGACTCACCTTCCATGGGCTTGACGATCTGCAGCTTCTCAGGCAAAAATGTCTTAAAGCACCCGGAGGACAACGAGAACTCGGACAGGTTGCTGAAGGACGAACGGACGCTTCCCAGTGGAGAGCTGTAGCCACTCCCGCCACCATCTGACTCCGCCCCTTCCGACAGCTTCCTATTCCGCTCGGTCTGGAAGTACTGACGCTCAGACAGGAAGTTCTGCCTTCTCAGAGTGAGGCGACGCAGCGCAGAGACGAGGTCACTTCCTCCAGGAGAGCAGGGACGGCCCGTGCAGACACTGTTGAGACACAGCCGTGCACCACACACTGACAGGTCAGTACAAAAAAAAAAACTGAAAAAACACCTCAGAATGCACAGAGACCGCACACACTCACTTGTCCGTGCCATGCTGGGTGTCTGCGGGGTGTGTGGTGGAGTGAAACGGCTGTGATGTCATCACCACGCTGGAGTGCCCCGACCCGGGAATAGGAGGCGTCGCCGATCCTGCTCCCCGCGTTATCGACTCATTCGCTGACCTGACTGTTTGAAACACACGCTTATTGCTCGACCTGCAACACAGGGTCAAAGGTCATGGGTTAATCCTAGATGCCCGGGTAAGCTAAGGAGGTTTTGCAATGGATGAGGTTCACACGCAGCTTCATGTTTACAGTGTAAATGAAGCAGGTGGAGGCGTCAAGCTGCATCCAGAAAGGGTCATGTGAGTGCAGGCTTTCATTCCAATCAAGCAGAAGCAACACATGATAGTCTACTGAAAGTTAAGAACGACTAATTAAACAGGCGTGGCTGCTGCTTGTCTGGAATGTACGCCGCCTGCACTCACATGACCCTTTCTGGATGCAGTCCGACACCCCTGGTAAGGACAGATCAGGAAGATACGATCGGTCCAGACTAATGAATGATTTAATGATCAAAATCTGTAAACACGTGTTTATAATACAGTACGTGTGAAAAAATTTATATAAAAATAAGTATATAAAAAAAAAAAAAGATCAAATTTAATTTCATATTCTTCCTGCAACATGACTTAACAGACAGACTGTCAGTCATTGGTTGTGTGTGTATTACCTCTGGTCCTGAAAAGCGATCTCTTCCTCTACACTCAACTCCCTTCTCATAGTGCCTTCAATCTCAGCCGCCAGACACTCCTGAAAGAGAGAGAAAAGCGAACAAAACCATTAATAAAAAGGTTTTATGGAAGATGTGGAAGATAAAGTGTGAAAGAGAAACATCTCATACCATCACCTCTAAACAACAGTGAAGTTTGACATGTATAGTAGAGGACGTGCAGAGAGAGACAAAGAGAGACAGAGGTGTCTCACCATGGGGTAGACGCTGTGGGAGAGATGTCTGCGCAGACCCGTGGACGGAGTGTTCTTACTGCGCAGCTCCTTAACCTCTTTCTGAGACTCATGCAGCATCCCTACACACTCCGCGTTCCTGTCGGCCAGCTCATTTAACTAAAGCGCGCACACACACACACGCGTTACTTCATGTACATTAAATTATTTCCACATTTAACTGTATTTGTTTCTGTAAGTTTGTGTACCTCTGCGGTTAGCTGTCTCTGGGCATCCTTCGAAGCTTGTAGATGAATCCTGAACTCTTCTTTCTCCAGTGCTAGCTGAACACACACACACATCACATTTTCTCCATCTTCATCTGATTCCCCTGGTTCCTGTCTCTCCAGTTTACTCTCTTTGCTCCTCCCCTACGCTCTTCTCAGACTCTTCCCTGCTCTTTAATCTCTCACCTCTACCCTCTTCTGTCTTGCTGTCTTCCTACTCTCAGTCTCTATTTAGATTTTGTCCACCTCTTATTTTTCACCTGTTTGAGGCGCTGTTGCAGCTCCACTATCTGTGACAGAAGCTGGGAGATTTCCTCCTGCTGTTTCATGAGATCCTCGTTCTTCTGAGAAAGTTCTTCAGTCAGGTTCACCATCTGAGAGTTCGACTCACCTAAGAAACACACGACACGTACACGTTTAACCTCAGGGGTTTAGACATCAGACAAACGGTTATGAACTGGACGGTTATGAACTTACGGAGCTCTTTAACACAATCGCTGACCAGCTGCTGTTCCTTCTCCTCGTATGTGATGGTGTCCTTCTTCAGCTGACTCGCCTGCAGATGACAAGTGAAACTGTGTATCACGATCGAATCAGAACATCGAGCGAGGGCCTCCTGGATGAGCTAAGCAGTGCGAGGGCCTCTTAAATTTTGCTGTGAAATGATGGATTTGGAACGTGATGCTACTAGTTTAATAATAATTGGTTCTCCTTCTGTAGGGCCTCCTCGACAAGCTAAATAGTGCGAGGGCCTCCTGGACGAGCTACATATTACACGGCCTCCTGGACGAGCTACATATTAGAGGGCCTCCTGGTCGAGCTACATACTAGAGGGCCTCCTGGTCGAGCTACATACTAGAGGGCCTCCTGGACGAGCAGCTACGTATTAGACGGCCTCCTGGACGAGCAGCTACGTATTAGACGGCCTCCTGGACGAGCAGCTACGTATTAGACGGCCTCCTGGACGAGCAGCTACGTATTAGACGGCCTCCTGGACGAGCAGCTACGTATTAGACGGCCTCCTGGACGAGCAGCTACGTATTAGACGGCCTCCTGGACGAGCAGCTACGTATTAGACGGCCTCCTGGACGAGCAGCTACGTATTAGACGGCCTCCTGGACGAGCAGCTACGTATTAGACGGCCTCCTGGACGAGCAGCTACGTATTAGACGGCCTCCTGGACGAGCAGCTACGTATTAGACGGCCTCCTGGACGAGCAGCTACGTATTAGACGGCCTCCTGGACGAGCAGCTACGTATTAGACGGCCTCCTGGACGAGCAGCTACGTATTAGACGGCCTCCTGGACGAGCTACGTATTAGACGGCCTCCTGGACGAGCTACGTATTAGACGGCCTCCTGGACAAGCTACACATGTGGACAAAATTGTTGGTACCCTTCGGTCAATGAAAGAAAAACTCACAATGGTCACAGAAATAACTTTAATCTGACAAAAGTAATAATAAATAAGAATTCTATGAATGTTAACCAATGAAAGTCAGACATTGCTTTTCAACCATGCTTCAACGGAATTATAAAAAATAATGAACTCATGAAACAGGCCTGGACAAAAATGATGGTACCCCTAACTTAATAGTTTCTTGCACAACCTTTTGAGGCAATCACTGCAATCAAACGATTCCTGTAACTGTCAATGAGACTCTCTGCAGGTATTTCGGCCCACTCCTCATGAGCAAGCTGCTCCAGTTGTTTCCGGTTTGAAGGGTGCCTTTTCCAGACAGCATGTTTCAGCTCCTTCCAAAGATAGGATTGAGGTCAGGGCTCATAGAAGGCCACTTTAGAATAGTCCAATGTTTTCCTCTTAGCCATTCTTGGGTGTTTTTAGCTGTGTGTTTTGGGTCATTGTCCTGTTGCAAGACCCATGACCTGCGACTGAGACCCAGCTTTCTGACACTGGCCAGCACATTTCTCTCTAGAATCCCTTGATAGTCTTGAGATTTCATTGTACCCTGCACAGATTCAAGACACCCTGTGCCAGATGCAGCAAAGCAGCCCCAGAACGTAACAGAGCCTCCTCCATGTTTCACAGTAGGGACAGTGTTCTTTTCTTCATATGCTTCATTTTTCCGTCTGTGAACATAGAGCTGATGTGCCTTGGCAAAAAGTTCCATTTTTGTCTCATCTGTCCATAGGACATTCTCCCAGAAGCTTTGTGGCTTGTCAACATGTAGTTTGGCATATTCCAGTCTGGCTTTTTTATGATTTGTTTTCAACAATGGTGTCCTCCTTGGTCGTCTCCCATGTAGTCCACTTTGTCTCAAACAACGACGGATGGTGCGATCTGACACTGATGTTCCTTGAGCATGAAGTTCACCTTGGATCTCTTTAGAAGTCTTTCTGGGCTCTTTTGTTACCATTCGGATTATCCGTCTCTTTGATTTGTCATGAATTTTCATCCTGCGACCACGTCCAGGGAGGTTGGCTACAGTCCCATGGATCTTAAATTTCTGAATAATATGTGCAACTGTAGTCACAGGAACATCTAACTGCTTGGAAATGGTCTTATAGCCTTTACCTTTAACATGCTTGTCTATAATTTTCTTTCGAATCTCCTGAGACAACTCTTTCCTTCGCTTTCTCTGGTCCATGTTGAGTGTGGTACATACCATGTCACCAAACAACACAGTGACTACCTGGAGCCCTATATATAGGCCCACTGACTGATTACAAGATTGTAGACACCTGTGATGCTAATTAGTGGACACACCTTGAATTAACATGTCCCTTTGGTCACATTTTTTTCGGTATTTTCTAGGGGTACCATCATTTTTGTCCAGGCCTGTTCCATGAGTTTATTTTTTAAAATAATTCTGTTGAAGCATGGGTGAAAAGCAATGTCTGACTTTCATTGGTTAACATTCATAGAATTTTTTTAAATGATTACTTTTGTCAGATTAAAGTTATTTATGTGACCATTGTGAGTTTTTCTTTCATTGACCGAAGGGTACCAACAATTTTGTCCACGTCTATACGTATTAGATGGCCTCCTGGACGAGCTACATAGTGCAAGGGCCTCCTGGACGAGCTACATATTAGAGGGGCTCCTGCACGAGCTAATCAGTGCGAGGGTCTCCTGGATGAGCTAAAGATTGAGAAGGCCATCTTTCAAAAAATTTAAAGACAAAGACGTACAGAAGGAGACCCAATTATTAAACTTGTAGCATCGCATATTCCAAATCCAGCATTTCACAGCAATATTTTATTCTGTATGAAAACTAAACTACAAAGCATCTTGTTTAAACTTCAGAGTTACAGAGGATAATAATTCTCTGTAAAAATGTCTGTCTGTCTCTCTACCATGTCTGTGTATCCAACTATCTGTATGTTATGTATCTGCTCATTTGTCCATCCGTCTAATTCACCTATCGTGTGTGTTTGTGTGTCATGATGTCCCTCACCTCTACCCGTAGTTTGAGGTTCTCCTCTTCGAGTTCCTGCAGTTTGCCCTGCAGCAGGTCGAGTTGGCTGAGTGTCAGCGAGTGTGTGAGTGTGTGATTGGAGGGAGCGCAGGGGAGCGATGGAGACGAACTGGAGTCTGTCTCACTCTCTTCGCTCACACTCGACACCATTCGCAAAAGCTCGTCCTTCTTCATCAGCTCATGCTGCAGCTGGTGGACCTGGAGGCCATCACAAGACCACAACCTGCGGTTAGAGCCCCGCTTCGTGTGTGTGTGTGTGTGAGTGTGTGCGCGTGTATTTACCTGATCCAGGGTCTGTGTGAGCTGCTCCTCCAGGGACTCGTTGCGCTCCTGTAGGACATGGTTCCTGTGCAGCAGAGACTGACCAATCCGAGCAGCCAGCTCCAGGTCCCGATCCCGCTGTCCGATCAAAACGGATCGTAAGAATCAGACGGCGAATCAGGAATCAGAAACAGTTCCAGATGATCAAGCAGATTAACCAAAAATACACACCTCGGCCAGCAGGTGTGTGACCACCTCGATGTCATTGTAGGTTTTGGTCATCTGCTCCACTCGGTCAGAGGTGAGAACTGCAGAGGAAGGAAGACACAGAGCTGGGTCAAACACGCGCGCACACACACAAACAGAACCACACACACAGGTAAGCATGTGCCAACAAATGCTTTGATAAGTTGATGTCCAACTTTCAGCCGTCTATAAACCATTAACCAAGAGATTGTGGTTTAAGTCTTAAATTAATGATGTCATACAAGAAATGGATGAGTGTTTAAAGCTGCTATAATGAAAAGGATAACGGAACCTGATGTGTTTCTGTCATACTTTAAATATCGAGGGGGAAGAAAGAGAATATTATATATTTTTATTATTATATTTTTTATTATTACTGTTAACATTTATTCTAAACAAGTTAGTTCCTACCGAGTGATCTGATTGAACAGGAAACATTCAATGAATGCTGATAATAGACAGTAACAGCACTGGGATGTTTAACTATATGTTGTTTTATTTATGCCTAAGGTGCGAGCTACAAAGCAAACTACCTTCTTACACCATGGCTGAATCCCAAAATCGCTCTCTAACCCCTGATCAAGGGCCCTACTTGGTGTTTGGAACAAACCAGCTTTCCATTTAACACGGTTTGGGATTCAACCTCAGTTTTACTCTTCTCAGCTTTTGGCTACACACCAACAGTAAGAATTTAAACCTGCTTTCACTCCTGTTAATTACACTAACCGTCAGTCACGGAATGATATGTGTTGGAGAAAAACAACTGGTTAAATAAAGAAACAAATCATAATCTCTTGATAATAATTGGTGTTTGTGGAAGTGTTGTGCAACACTCTGTCGTGCTGATATGTGTCATGCTGTCGTGCTGATATTCATCACAACAGCACTCTTTTCCTGGATCACTACTTGATTATATCTACAATGTATTTATTTACTTCCTTGTCCAATACATGCATAATGTTAGTCACCTGATAAATAACATATCAAAAACATCAGACCTCACAGCGTTATTTATTTTTACTGCTCTGATGAACAAATTTACGTTTGCCGCATAAATGTCCTCGTTTCCATGGTTACGCAGGGCTAAACAGCTAGCAGTGATGAAGCAGAAATATGACATCATCAGTAAGACATATGATAAAGCTTAACTGAAACTTTAGCCAAGATGAATATTTCATATTGGCACATGCCTTCACACAAGCACACAACATGCACACAAATCCTTGCGTGCAGGAAACATAATCCAGGCTCTAAATGTTTCCGACAAGAGTCGTGCTACGAATACAGAGCTACTATTAGCGCAGAGCGGTAACGATCAGCTACTAAAACTGGCACTGCAAAACTACACACACACACACACAATTACAGCAACACACGCTGAACTGAGCGTGTGGGCGGAGCACGACTATAAACACAGAGCGGGAGGAGAGAAGGAGAAAGAAAGAGATGCGACATCGGTATATAAAAAGAGTTACAGTGATAAAGATACCTTTGGAAAACGTGTGAGAGCGGGGCAGAGAGGAGGAGGAGGAGGAGGAAGGCTCCATGGCGAGAAAAGCTAAAGAGAGAAAAAGTGAGACAGAGAGAGAGATAGAGAGAGAAATACGTTAAATGCTGGACATTGAGGGTATAATCAGCTAAAGCAGATGTGAGACACCCAATCACCAGAGAGAGAGCGAGAGAGACGTAGTAAAGCAAAGGGAGCGAAGCTAGAAAGGAAGAACAAAGAGGCCAGAAAGTGAAAGAGAGAGAGAACATAACATGGGGATGAGTGGAGAGCTGGAAAGAGCCTCAGCACCTGACCATAGGCTCCGCCCCTCACCCTGACAGAGAGCACACCTGGGCAAAGAGAAGATTAATAATGTAACATTAACGTTTATATAAAAACACACACACCCCACACACACACACGCACACACACACGCACACAAGCTGCAGCCCACGGAAACCTTCAGACACGACCTAAAATGAAGGATTTCCCTTTAAATTTATTATGACGGTTTGCACATAAATCACAATTTTATTTAACTGCTTTGGTTACTTATTTATATTTTATTATTTATAAACATTGCGTAGTAATTTCAAGCTTAATTACAAATTCAACAAGGTTTTGTTTATGTATTACACTCCTCACCTGCAGTACCTTCACTGGCCACTTGAGTTTTTACAGTTTGGACTTTCTCATGTAATTTAAACCGAACACAGAGAGAATTCATCTACTAGTTCACTGTTTTCTTCACGTTCCTTCCACAGCTATTTCATTTTCAGTTTATGTACATTATATTCTATTGTCAGCTTTCTGCAGTGGCATTCTGATTCAAAAAAATTTTTGTGCAAATGAGATTTTCTCAACAGCAATAGCTATATTTTCTATACACATTTCCCCTGCTAAGGTTCTTCTCCATACTCCAATGCAGTAGGTGGCAGCGTTGCATCAACTGTCCATAAACTCAACAAATTAAAAATAAGAAGTGTTTTTCGGATTTGCATTTTAAGTTTACCTGAAGCGTTGAGAAGGTGTGAATCATTTCTGAATCAAAAACCGAACGACAAAAGACGGGTATAAAAGCAAAATTGATTAATTCAAACAGATCTACTATACACTAGTTTTTTTGTTGTTGTTTTTTTAGACCATACCGATTTTATTTATAAAATCTTGACCCCCGACTTTACAGTGCAATTTCGATGAGATTAGTATTCATCACTCATCACAGTTAGCTTGTTGCTTACAAAAGACAAACATCTAGACATCCATGTTGAATTTTTTCCCCCTCTACATCTTTGAGCTCCGTGCCCTGTGTGCAAGAGCCAAAAAGACAGCTATGATGCGCTTCATGAGAAGACTTGCACAGGATTGTGCAAAAAATAAATAAATAAAATAAAATCGCATGATGGCTGCAAATGTAGGTGAAAAAAATGGCAGAAAAACATTTTATCACCTCGAGCTCAATCAGAAAAAGACAGTCCAACCTTTTTTCCCCCTTCAAGCATGAACCTGTCCATACTTTCTCATACATACTTAAAATACACCAAGGAATTATTTCTGATTCTTGTCCACAATCATGCTGGATGATGACACAAGGATCTTCATCATATAATCTGAGGAAGACTTATACAAAGATTACAGAACCAGGAGACGGTCTCTCATCAACCTCAGCCTTGGTTTCATTAGGATCATCTTTTACAATCTGAAAAATGTTCTTCGTAAATGACTGCAGTAATCAAACCTGGCTCTTTTTATGCACGCTCGCACGCACACCTCCTGACTGCAACATCCCTTTAGTGTGGCAATTCCTGTATCATCCATGGACTCCAAAATCCATTAAAAAAAAAATATTTTTTTAATTATACATAAATTTAGATGCGTTTGCATTTGAGGTGGTAAAGCACTGCTGTTTCTGTATAATCCTTCACGTAGCTCTAAAATGTTCCAAAACATTGGCAGGCAGCTCAGCTCCAGTGACCCTGTACAGGAGTATAGAGAATGAGCGAGTTTTTTTTTTTTATTTTTATTAATGAGCAAAGTGGATGTTAATGTGGAAGGGGGAAAAAAAAAAAAGCATGAAGAGACCCTGTGAGGAACCAGACTCGAGAGGAAACCCTTCCTCAGCTCTGTGATATCAGATATCAGTGTGACCATAAATAAATCCCTGATGGTACTCAGTGCTTCAGTAACGAAACTGAACTCGGTAAAGGTTTATGCAAGCGACTCTTGCAACTGTGATTTATAACAAGAACCGTACACATCACATCAGTGGACAGTTTGCAGATTCACTGTGACGAGGCTTAATTTCTAAAAGTCACACACACTGTTATTGTAGATTATGAAATTGCAGGAGATCACCTCGTTGTAAAAACACTTCGACCTTCAGAACCGGTGACAATAAACACCGGAAGGCTTTAAAGATATTAAACAGGATCAGGACGAGATCATAAACAATCGTGTACAAAAGTGTGTTTATTGCGTATGATATGTTATATAACACGACACACGAATACACAGACACACTGACGCTCTTGCTGCATGTTTGAGTACTGTAGATATATACCACACACACACACACACACACACACACACACACACACACACACACACACACACACACACACACACCTCATTCAGACACTCAGAGGTTAAAAGCAGAAGTTTTACAAAGTGAACAAGAAGTTAATCATTTGTGCGGCTTGTTCAGAAGACAGGAACACACTTCTTACTGTATTATGTTTATGAATTCTGTTTCCATCTGTTTTTATCATCATCATCCCTGTTAGCTTTTTATAGTCGTCTAATATAAGCGTCAACCTTTCCGTCTTCTCAGCCCTTACTTCCACTCTGTCCTGCTACACTGTGTCTCAAGCTGCCCCTTGTTGCATACACAGAGGCTGTTCACGCTACTCTGCGACCCTGCACTGCAAACAGAGCACAAGGTCGACTGAGGACGCAACCCCAGATCTGCCTTAGTGTCCAAAACAACCAGCTGCCCTAGCAAAGGTGAGAAGCTCTACACAGACCCTGAAGAAACATGGAAGAAAAAAAAGATACAGTAAAAAAAAAAGCTCTCTTTTATTGTGAGATCTTAAAAATTAATAACTCTTGACTACTTCCGGGTCATGTGTACAAAGCCTTCTCCACGAAGACAGCGTGTTCAGGATGGAGTGACCTCGATCTGACTTTATGACACTCAAGTGACATAAAAACTGACTGCAGACTTGTCCGGATGTGTGCATGTGTATAATTGCTTTATTTCACTTCACTTTATTTATTGTGGGCTACAGCCTGCATGTATTTCTGCATGTAGGTACAAAAGACTTAACCACTCTTTTTATTGTACAAACTTTGTGATACATATTTATTTTATAACTTATTTATTTTGTCAATACGAAAAAAAAAAAAAAAGAGAGAATTCTGATTTCCATAAATTAGTTTTTGAGCTTCCAGGAACATACAGTATCTGTAGGTCAGAAAATAAAGCAGCGCATTTTATAAAAGACCACTTTTCAGACACAACAAAAAGGAAGGTTCTGAGTTTTGCATAAATGAAAATGTCCTCAGAAGTACTCTGCCTGGGTCTGCAGAATGTTGAGAGAAACTAAACAGCTAATTTCATAACAAAACTGCACAAATTGCAATTTTTTTTTGAAGACATCTTTGATTTACAGCGGTTATATGCATGTGCCAAGACTTTTGCACAGTATTCTATATATAGTGCTGTAAACAAGTATTTGTTCATACAGCAGAATAAATTAAGGTTTTTGACCTAGTCAAAGTTCGACTCAAATCTGATGGAGGTCCTTAAACAAGGCTGTTCATGCTTGGAATCCCCCCAATGTGGCTGAATTAAAAAAATTTTAAAGAAGAGCCAAGATTCATCCACAACTCTGTGAAAGACTCAATTATCACAAACGCTTGTTGTCATCAAGTGTAACAAATGTGCAACAATAAAAAAAATTCAGGAAGGGGAAAATACGCTTCACAGCACTGTATACAGCAATTATACACTGACCCTATGACGCCAATAAAAATTATAATAATAATGTAAAAAATCAGGAATAAATAAAGCTCTTAGTAGGAAGAGTAATGACCTGCTCCAGGCTGATTGGACAGAGAGGGGTGGGGTGTAAACCTTTGATAATCTGTTCAGTAAGTAAATATTAGCACTTGATCAGATTGGTTCTCCCTTGTTGGAATAAATACATCCTTGCTGCAAATGTAAAAAAAATAAAAAAAACAAGTCCTCACTTCAGACATTGACTCACAGGGTCTCAGATTGATGAAGTTCACCTGACTGGTTCACCATCTCCCACGTAGTAAAGCTAACCACAATTATAGAGAAGCTTGAATTCCGGTAACCAACCATAATTTTATTTATTTTTTAATCAGATTTCAGATTCATCAGCACGCCTAACCTAAAACCTTTATCTTCATTGCCTTTTATCTTTTGCCGCCACTTCTGGTTTAAAAAATAATTACCAAAACCATTGTTGTTCTTTGGTCATCATAATAATTATCATTCTTTCCCCTCCCTTTATGCTGAAATGTCCTGTACAGCGCCCTCTCACATCGCACTTTCTTGGAGATGAGAAATCCAATAAGCAGGGTACAGCAGAAACGTATCTGATGATCCGGTGTCTGCATACTTTTGGCCACATGGTGAATCTTCCGGGTTGAGCTGCTGACGAACCAATCCATGTGTACAAATCAATATAAAAGACGTCTTGCATCCTATTTAGCAGCATGGTATCAGGAGCGGGAGCTTAAATATGACATCAGCAAGAGTCTCCTAAATATGACATCAGACTCACTCGCGAACTGATTGTAATATTTATTCCTCACCACTGATATAAAACTAAATCATACATGCTACTTAATGACCTTAGAGGTAGGCCATAAATGCACGCACACACACACACACACACCCCTCAGTGACTTTTAAACTCTGACCTTCAGCAACGATAAAGTCATAGAGGTCCTCATTCTGAAGGTTTAAAACTGCCATGGCTGCTGCTCCTCTCTATCCTTCTCTCTCTCTCTCTCTCTCTCTCTCTCTCTCTCTCTTACCTCACTCCCTCCGTCCCTCCCTCCCCTCTTCATCCCTCGATCCCGTGACTTTAGCCCTGGATCTGCTGTCAGACAGACTTAAGGGAGCAGCAATGAATTCCTCTGACCTTGCCACATATAAACACACTCACACACACTCACACACACTCACACACACTCACACACACTCACACACACTCACACACACTCACACACACTCACACACACTTGACACTGAATAATGTGTATATAAATAGCAGACCTTGGTGCACTGTCTGATACACACAACATACACCACACCGCAAATAGCACACACACACACTTGCATTGTGTTTTGACATCTCAGACATGTTATACTTAGAAACTTTTTTCGAGCTTAATCGAGGATTTTCTTTAGTGTCAGATTGTAATCATGAATTTTCTACGATATTCGCTATTCATCTTTGCTTTAAAAGTTTATCTAACAAAAGATATTTTCTCCGTGGCATTTTGTCTAAAGGCCAGCCTGCTCGAATAGATGGACTGGATTGATCTGTTCTGGTATAAGCTGTGGATGTTCTGTACAGCTTACATATTTTTATTAAATTTTCACTCTGTCATTAAGTGAATCGTCCTAGGAGGTCAGTCAGCTAGCTAGCTTTTTGAGAAAACAAATTATAGCTAGGTTTTTAGGTGGAATTTTTAATAACTAAAAAAAAAAAGGAAAGTAGATCAATCTACTGTATGTTTATTCTTTCTAGAGGAAGTTTAAAACCATTTTTGTATCATATTCCCTGAAACAGTGGCGATAATAAAAAGCAGTAATGTGAAGAGCCATTATGAGACAAAACACCGATTGATAGAGGAAACATATCCACAGATTGTCTGATTGTCTGAGGTGATTCACTAAAGACTGATTAAAGATTGTCGTTTATATTCCACACAAATACAAGGAAATATACACGGCTATCAAACTGTTCACACATTTAACAGAGTTACTGAAAACTGGTAATACATATTATTGAAATGATTGAAAATTTTAAATAGCTTATTTTTATAGACTTACAATGACTGCTTAGATAGAGATCTGAATCCCAACACTAGCATGAACTTTGGATACCGGCCTGAAGAAAATTGATTATACTCTATATCAGATGTCTATATGATCCGTTCGGCCCTGACGAGCAAGCTGAGGGTGACGGTGGAAAAGAAAAAAAAAAAAAAACTCTCTGAGGTGAAAGGAGGAGGAAACCTGAACAGGGAACCCATCGATCACTTGGTGGTGATATCATGACCATGCATCAGTCCCTGGTATACCGGTGTGTTACGAGGATGAAAGTTTAATATAACAGCAAAAGTGTTAAAATTTATATGTTGGAGGTACAAAACTGAAATTCATGGGAATTCATGTTGAGTTATTTAATTATTTACTTGTTTATCTTTTTTTTTTTTTTTTACTTTTTCCATGATTAAAGAAGGTTTCTGAACATGCCTTCATCAGGTAGTTAGTTAATTTTCCCTGTGTGATTTCTGTAATGTAATCCTGTACACACACACACACACACACACACACACACACACACACACACACACACAAAGAGTCTAAAGTACAAATTTCACAAACATACTGACTGCTGACTCGAGTTAAAAAAACGGACAGGAAGCTAGCAGAGCATTGCAGACTTTAAACACATAAAAGCCTAGAAATAATAATAATAATAAAGTTGTCTAACTGCTATCTATACACTTTATACACACACACACACACACACACACACACACACACACACAACAGACGTACTGTATATATACTCGTCTACCAAACCAGCATCTCCTTCAGTTCTCACATTTCCTTTGTCTATTCAATCAAACAGTTTAACATTTTCTTTTTCTGTTCTTTTTGTTATTTATTTTTTTACTCAGCAGTTCCTAAATGTGGTTATTAATACGGAAAGTTCTCTCAACACACACACACACACACACAGATGACTTACTCATATAACGAAACGTCTCCTCGGCCAGCAGTGGAGAGATGGAGCTGTGATCATCCAGAGAGCAATCGGGAGAAATCATCCAGTCCTGAGTCTCGTACACGTACACAGGGTCTGCGTTGCTCACACATACACTACAGCCCTCATCTAACACGCGCACACACACACACACACACACACACACACACACACAGATATTAGAATCCTTTATAATTGTTTAGCTCTTTTAAGAACTGATCATTAGCCTGTGTAAGAACCCAAGCTAAGTACTTTCACTTTCTATTTTTTTTCCCTCCCAAACATATCAAAATACAGCTCCTCCTTACCAATTAAAATAAATACGAGTAGCGTTCAAGTCAAACTGGAATTTCTTGTGAATCAAGGGCGTAAAAGCGAAGAAGAATTCAAGAACCGTACGGTGATAAGACTCGTTGTGTCTGTGAATGATGATTCAAGCCGAGGTGGCTTTGCCTTCACTGCAGTCGTTCCTGTGAACCTTCAGCGAGTGGAACGTCTGGCGCTTGAAAATCGACATCGTCAACATGTGGAAGAGACGCACATGTCTGTGTGAACTGTACACACAATCATTCACCAACACCACTTGCACGTTACAGGAACTCGGCTGGAAGTTATCGCCATGTCCCGCGTACAGTCCTGACCTCGTGCCAAGACATGTTCACACATTTGGGGCCATTAGAGGAGTTCCTGGGAGGCCAGCATTTCGTGAAGCAGGCAGTACAGAGAAAACTTTCCACCTTGATGGTATCCAAGTACTAGTTAAACACTGGGATAATCGCATTAGTGTAGCAGAAGTTTATATAGAGAATAAAGGAAGTTTTTACTCTCATAACTGTGTCCAGTTAATCTGCGCAATCAAAAGTCCCGGTTTGACTTGAACGTCCCTCACAAACTCCTCCATCCTTTAATTATTCCCAGAGAAGCCGTATGTCTGAATGACTGTTAGTTCTAAGTCATTCTAGTTCTTCTAAGTTTAGCCAACTAGCATTGTCGCAACATTACCTCACAAAAAGAGGGGGATTTATTAGGGTTAATGATTAGCTAGCCAGATTTTAGTTGGATTTAACTTTCCTCAGACATTCACATACTACCTTACTGTCTTCTGAGAAATTTTCTATAAATCTTAGCAATCTTTTTATTTATTTATTTATCTTTCTGTGGTGCCTGTTTTTGGTTTGGACTCCTTACTTGTGGCGCTAAGCTAGCTTATTTTGTGTAAATATTTATTCATTTGAATAATTTTACCCAATAATTTTTTTGGTTTTTGAGACACGCATTGTCTGGTAACCTTCTTTGAGGTTAGCTAGCTAGTTCTGTTTAGAAATTTTCCTTAGCTAATTTAACATTAGCCAGTGTTCGGTATTCTTGCCCGAATGGTTTTAAACCTTTGATATATGCACTCTTGCTCTGGATTTCTCCAGGTATTAGTCAGCTCGCTAATATTGTTTAATGATTTTTAAAAATGCCATTTTTCGTCTGTAAAATCATTGTTGAGAATAGCTAGCTTGTTTGTATTAGGGCAATTTTCTTCAGTATGAGCTAGCTAGTTTATTTTGGTGATTTTCTATAATGTTAGCCATTTTTGTTGCTGTTTTTGAAATACTCTACAAGCAAAGCTAGTTTTTCGTTAGGGATTGTCCATAATGTTAGCAAGTTTTTTCTACAAATCGTTATCTAGTTTTCTCTACACAGAGAAGATTATTTTTTCCAAAAGGTTAACTAGCTTGTTTTTCTTTTTTTCTTTTTTTTTACTTTTCTGGTAGTTTCTACCCATTTTGCTTTAGGCAATGTGGGATTTCTATAATGCTAGTAAGATATTTGGGGAGAATTTTTCATTGATGCCACTTTGGTTTGAAAATCTTTTTTTCGATTTAGTTAGCTAGTTTTGCTTTTGAATTTTCCGTGATGCTAAAAATGCAGGGTTTGGGCATTTTTGTGATACGAGCTAGCAGAGATGGGGGACTGATTCAGTCAGGAATCGATCAAGGTAAATTTCTTGGTTTTTAACAACTCAATTAAATTTTATTTGTATAGCACTTTTTTGTATAGCAACAATTGTGAATGTCGCATAATTATAAGAATTATGGAAGTTTGTATAAAACATGAACGTGTATGAATCAAAACTCTGCTTCTAACACTCATGTCAGCTTTCATTTACATCACATTCACACACTAATTCTAATATTGTTAGGAATCAGTCTCTGATTAACATGCGTCCATCCGTGTTGCAGAAGGCGTAATTAGGACAATTTGAGCGAATGTTCTTTCTCGAGTGAATATGTAGTTCACTGGGGCAAGAGATAAATATAGCCACTGCCACATGAATTACACACTCTCTCTCTCTCTCTCTCTCTCTCACGCACGCACACGCACACACGCGCGCGCGCGCACACACACGCGCGCGCGCACACACACGCGCGCGCGCACACACACGCGCGCGCACACACACGCGCGCGCACACACACGCGCGCGCACACACACGCGCGCGCACACACACACACCTGTTCCCGCGGCCGTCTCCTTCTTCTCCGCACTCATATGCTTCACCTCGAGCATCCTGATTGGCTGTCGGGTGGAGAGGGGCGGAGCTCCTCATTCACACCCTGGCGCAGGACGGTGAGAAAAGATTAATCATGACCTCACATCCTGCCCTGCGTACACACACTCCTCCACCTGAAAGAGAGAAAGAACGATTAGGATGCAGGACTGAGGCTGCATAAATACAGTACATGCATCACAGTCAATCAAGCACGGGTTTTATTCATTTCTGCATTCGTAAAAGGAACCGTGTGTGTGTGTGTGTGTGTGTGTGTGCGCGCGCGCCGGGGGGAGGGACACTTGGACTCAGACAATGCTTCCACTTTTTTCTTTCAGTTTGTTTATTGCTCCAATTTTCCTCCCTCTGTCTCTCGCCCTTTATCACCCAGTTGGTAACATTCAATTCACCCACAGCTGTGCATCAGTCAAACATTCCTCTCTCTCTCTCTCTGTGCATGTGTGTGTGTTTCAGCTCCCAGATTCAGGGTATTTCCTGTTTTTGAAGACTTAAGTCACTGCCACGAGTTAGAAGAGCCACAAGGAGGAAGTGAGGTCAAGAGCATAGCAATGCGGAGGAGAGGAATGTGGGGGAGGGGGAGAGAGAGAGAGAGTGAGAGAGGGATGGTGTGAGAGAGAGAAATAGAGAAATACACAGATAGACAGAGAGATGAACATACAAAGATCGTTAGATATATAGGAACAAAGAATGGGAGAGAGACATCGATTGGGCACATATACACACACACGCACACACACGCACACACACGCACACACACGCACACACACGCACACACACGCACACAGAAGAGGAACAGCTGCTGTGTTTTACATTCATATAGGAACTCAGTGTAGTTGCATCATGCCACACCCGCATCCCTCTCACTCAAGATTATTATTATGATTATAATTATTGTTATCATTATAATGTACACAAAAATATAAATGCTTTTATAATGTTTACGGTGTACTGATTAACACTCCACCAAGGTTCTAATATTTACCACACACACACACACACACACACACACACACACACACACACACACACACACACACACACACACACACACACAGTAACCACACTGATCCTAATATCACATCGAGATCCTGATTAGCATGTGACACACACTACTACTATAAAACTGATGTTGCCATAGCAACCAAGATGACTCCTTGATTAATGACGAGCTGCTGAAGATCCATTCGAGCTCTGATCCCGACCTGTGACGGAGACACTCAGGGTCAGATGTCCAATCAGCAGCAGATCAATCCACTTTTAATTGTTCAGTCTTAATTAAGAGCTTCATCCCGGTCAGGAGCGGGGCGGACACCCCCGGGGGGTTTATACTGAGAGTACAGGGTGTGAGGCGGGAGCACACCCTCAGGACAGTGTAGTGTATCAGCTCACCTGAGGCAGGAGGCAGCTCAGTGAAAGCTCTGTGCTGGATGAAGTGCAGCGTGTCTTCAGTTCCCAAAAATCAGCTTTAGTTCCTACAGGGCGTCGATTCCCATTACTGCGCTCGCTGCACACCCAAGGGACACGAACCACGAGTGACCTGAGGGAGGCGCCGTTCTGACGCTGTGTCTCTCTTCCTTCATTACGTCCTTATCTAATGATGTCCCAATCTATTCATTTCCTGTTCATGTTCTTCAGTGTTTCCCTCAGAAGTCACTCCCATCTGTGGCCCTGAGCGGTTTATAACAATTTACACTCGCAGAGTTCTTACACTAATGAGTACGGCACAAGGTTTTAGACTCGCTCGATGGGATTTAAGAATAATTCTCTGCAGAGTGCTGAAGAGAGAGAGAGAGAGAGAGAGAGCAAAAGAAATGAGAAAGAGAAACTGGAGAGAGCAAAATGAGAGAGAAAAAGATGTGTATACAGAAAATGAGATGAAAGAGAGAAATAGACGAGAAATTAAGAAAAAAATTAAAAAGAAAGCTGGATATAAAGAGAAGGAGAGATAACTAGAGAAACAGAGAAAAAAAGAAAACTAAAGAGAGATGTAGAGAAAGAAAAAAAATGTATAGAGAAAGACAGATGTGTAAAAAAATATAAGATAGAAAAAAAGAGAAAGGGAGAAGCAACGAGAGAAACAGAAAGAGAGAGATGAGAGGAAGCAGTGAGTGAGAGTTTTACCATGAAACAGGACTTACAGAGTGAAATGAAATAAAATCTATTCCTGGCCGTCAGCGCTGATACTAAACCATAAATCAGGAAACACTGACGTGTCTGCGATTAACATTAAATAAACACCAGCTTCTTCTGTGGGATTTTTATTTCAGTGAAAGTCACAGAGCACCAGCACGAACACGCAAACCTTGTAAACGACGTTTGACTGATCGGGGACGATTTCAAAAGATCTACAGCAACACTAAACATCTGGCTCACTCGCTGCACCTCTCGCGTCCCTCATCATGTCTGGACGTGTCAGGATGGTGGTCCTGCAGGTCTCTGTATCTCAGCCCTTATGAGCATGAACACCATAACCACACGCCATGCTGGGACTGAGGCTCTAAAGACAGAGGGAATCATGGACGGCCCAGAAACTGTCATTGTTCTGCTTAAAACAGCCTAAAAACATTCAGAAGTGTTTCTCAATTAACGCTGCTCTGTTACATCAAAGGTGGGGAAAAGATCAGAGATGACATTACGACAAGAAAAAACACATCTATGAGCACTGAAATCTCTCCTGTCCTGATAATTGAGCATATTTGCTTTTTTAAAGCCCCCAGAAATCGTTGCCATGGTTACATTTAGCACCACCTCACAGACAGCTCACTAGGTGCAGTAATATCCCAAAAAAATCAACACAACATGTCAGGGCAGAAATCTATCAGCACACAGGAGCTTTGTATCCAAACATACGGTCCAGGAGTGCTGAACACGCGTTTACACCGAGAACAGCAATAATACACACAAATTACACACGGCAAATAAAAAGAAACATACTTGCACACTCCAAGATTTCATTCAGTCACCTTCAGCTTTGATTACACACACAGACACACACACACACACACACACACACACACACACACACACACACACACACACACACACACACACACGCACACACACACACACACACACACACAGACACACAACACACACAGACACACACACAGACACACACACACACACACACACACACACACACACACACACACACACACACACACACACACACACACACACACACACACACACACACACACAGACACACACACAGACACACACACACACACACACACACACAGTGATGTCCAGTTCATGTGTGAAACTAATTCCTCCTTCTGAGTCCTGGAACATCGCCGTGCCATCAGTTTAGAAAAACCCCATAGAAGTGATGACCTGGTGATTCAGTACATTCAGGTCTTCAGCTGACTTCATTTTATTGCCACATAACGTTGATGAGTAACTGGAGCAACCCAGATCATAACACTGTCTCTGTGAGAGGGTTGTACAGCATCACTTCATGCGCTTCCCTTTTCACCCTGACACGCCCATCTCTCTGGAATAGGCTCAATCTGGACTTATCAGAGCATATGATCTTTTTCCGATGCTCCAAAGTCCCGTCTTTATGCGCTCTAGGAAACTGAAGTCCCACTAACAAGTGGTTTTCCTATGGACGCATGGCTGTTTAGTCCTAAGTCCCAATGTGTGTGTGTGTGTGTGTGTGTGTGTGTGTGTGTGTGTGTGTGTGTGAGAAACTGCTCTTACTTTGACTGTTGAACACAGCTCTGATTTCTACTGTCAATTTTTGTTCAAGTGGCCGACATTCTGACCACATTTCTTCCACGAAGCTGAAAGTTTAAGACGGCCCTCACAGGGGTTTAATAACATGTTGGACGGCTCTTTTAGTTCAGCTATAGTCATTTCAAATGATTGTTTTCAGGACTTGATTCAAAGTTCAAAGTGACTAGTGTCTCTTTAGTCTAGGCTGGACAGTTAAATTTGTGCTTTTTTTTTTTAGCTCCTTATTTCTTGTAATATTAACATCAAATATTTTCATAATATTTTAAAACTAAAAATCATAATACTATTTCTAACAGCATGTTCGCAATACAGTCAGAGCGGCATTCATGTGAAAAACACTTCATTTTATAGCACAACAACTCCAGATTATTAGAACATATTTATTCTGGTAATCTCCGTCTGTTTTTCCCCCTCATAAATATTACAAGTGTATTCCTGAAATCTTGTATTTTTTTGTATTTTTAAAAGACATCAGTTGCATCAAAAAGCTCAAATAATTTGAAGTGGTGAGGTTTTTGTTTGTTTGTTTGTTTGTTTGTTTGTTTTTGCCCAGGCAGTGCACATTAAATCAAGCAAAAATTTAACAAACAAAACCGCTCTTTGTATCCTGGCTTTACAATCTACACTGTAACCCAAGAGCTTATTTAGTCAGATATAGAAACATCACACAGTGCAATTAAGTTGTTTTATCTCTAACTGGTGCAATAAATGGGATATATTAAAACGCAGACAGACTATTTCTAGTGTCAAAGCAAAATCAGAATACACTGACACTCACTCATTCTCTATAACATCACACAACACACACAAACATTCACACACTGGAATCACCAGTTAGCCTCATGTCTTTGGACTGTGAGATGAAACTGTAGAAAAACCACCAAGCACGGGGAGAACATGCAAACTCCACACACACACACATTTTTTAGATATATAGACAGACCTGACATAGGACAATCAGCCACCAAACCAAACACAGCAGTGAATCGATACCAATCATGAATTCCTGAGTGCTGCTTTAAATCCAGAGGCGAGGTGACGGAAAACGCTCTGCGTGTGTGTGTGTGTGTGTACCATGCAATGGGTTATTAATTTACCTACGTGATACCTGTTCCTATATCTTTTAAAGCATAAAGAATTTTACTGATTTCGAACATATGTTTTATTGCAAAAATTATATTTTTCAAAAATCGAATAATTGCTCATGTTTCTATCTAGCATAGTTATTAGGATACTACTGCACATAATCATGGGAAGTATTTAATACTCATCCTGAATTATACCTTTACCTTATACCTTTTTGTGCATTTGAATAGTGGATTGCAATTGTTTTTTCAGTTCCTACTTCCTTCGATAATTGTCACAGATCACTTTCTAATGCAAACACAATTCCATAAACCTCATTCAGCATAAACCATATATACCACTATATGCAGTATATATTGCAGTAATAATGCAAGCATGCCTTCGTGCAGAAATGAACCGACAATAACAGTTAACAGGTGCATTCCTGGAGCCAGCATGCAGGAATACATTCATCGAAACTGGATGGATATTTAACATAATGTGAGATGTATAAATATAATCACTGCAGAATATAATACAGAGAGAGAGAGAGAGAGAGAGAGAGAGAGAGAGAGCGCGCGCACTGGAGATCTGAGCAAATCCCAAACAAACCCTGAACATCCGGGTCCTCTCTACTGTCGCTACTGTCATATTTCTCATTTCAATATTCCCGTTTAGAGCTCTGCGATATATAAACTAGAATCAGATTCCGACACTCAGAGTAAAATGTGTAAATATTAATAAACGTTAGAATAAACAAACAAACAAACAAACAATTAAGTAAACACACACAAACCTTCAGATAGCGATGTCTCTGCAGCGCGCACGACCGTTACTGTCAACGGACAAAAAAGCGCGTGTAGGCCGGAAGTCTGCAAGGAGGAGCCGCTGCGCGTGCTGCTGATGACGACATCAAAAATGGCCGCCGTGGCGTTAAAAAAAACAATAACGGATTTCAGAATAAGAGTCAACAAACAAACAAACACATTTGTAATATTACAGAAATAGAAATCACAATGCTATGCCGCTCCTGTCAGAGCAAAGTTCGTGTGTTAAAGTAATAAACATTTTTCATCTTTACTTACATTAATATTAGAATTTTATTTCTAGAAAGCGGTGTAAGAATGTATTTATTCTGGTAACGTTTCATATAACACCTTCTTGGAAATATCTCAAGTGTATTCCAGAAATCTTGTTGTTGTTGTTGTTTGTTAGTTAGTTAGTTTGTTTGTTTGTTGTTGTTGTTTTGTTTTTGTTTTTGCTTGTTTGTTTTTTGTTTGGCCCTCAATTTTCCACCAAATAGAAGAGTTCACAGATACATGAGGAACATTGCATTGTGGGAATAATCATAGGTTAAAACCTCTTAAACCGAGCCCAAAAATGAATAAGTATAGTAAGTAAAATAGTACATCCAATATCACGCTTAAGTGATTGATGGATTTGGTGGATTAAATTACCCACCTTACCTTAGCTAGAATTAGTTCCCTGTCAATGTCATAGGGAACTAATTCAGAGTATATAAAATAACACATGAAGTAGTGTATTGATGTCACTTTGTGAATATTTGTATATATTTATCTATGATACAACATGATATGGTATGCATAATTTTTTTTGCTTCTGATGAGGACTTAACCTTTGAGCCCGCACATCCTTGATAATACGAGCAAATCTGTCTATTCTCTCCCTAATATCTACAAAACAAAATGCCTTCTGCTTGTGTGGTTCACTATTACCCATAACCTCTTTATTGTTGTTGTTTAAAACCCTTCAAATGCAAGACAAATATGTGACGGCAACATAGCACAGGTCAATGACGATTAAAAATAATCTTTGTACTTATCTTTGGGTTTTTGAAAATGTCAGGAAAACAAAATTTATCATTACTTTTATAACGAGTGAAATTTTTACTACCACAGGAATATGGGGATGAAGTCACAAAAATGTAGAACCCTCAAAATGTGCATATTATTTGTTTGTTTGTTTGTTTGTTTTTCTTTTCTTTTCTTTATTTATTTAGTTTGATACGCTCTACCTCGGGGATTTAAACAATCGCCACCAAACCGGGCCGATGTGATCTCAAAACATTGAGGATGCACGGCTTGATATTGAGAATTGAAAGGGAGTTTTGATATCTCAAAAAAGTCAGCTGTGACGATGCCTTAAACTTATGCTGGAAAGTGGTTAATAACTTTCTGTGGAATGTCATATTGATTTTTTTGGGAGTAGGGGGGGGGAATTCCCCCCTTTCTTTTCTAAAATTATATCATAATGGTTTTAATGGCGATCATTTCTTGTAACTATATTATTATTATTGTTGTTGTTGTTGTTGATGTTGGTATAGACGGTGAGTGAGTACAGGGATTGCTGCTGTTGCTCTTCTGTATTTCTTGCTTTGGGACTTTTAATGTGTCTTACTGTGTGACGTCATTGTGTGATATCAGCTGGGAAGAGGAGGACTTTCCTGTGTGTGTGTGAGTGTATCTGTATGTGTGAGTGTGTGTGTGTGTGTGTGTGTGTGTGTTAAGGACACACACATACAGAAGCTGCCCTTATGTTCTAACACAGGAGTCCAGAGGATTTTAACTTCATAATCTAGATACTTCTGCAAGCCAAACCAGGCATGGTGAGTGTGTGTGTGTGTGTGTGTGTGTGTGTGTGTGTGTGTGTGTGTGTGTGTGTGTGTGTGTGTGTGTGAGAGAGAGAGAGAGAGAGAGAGAGAGAGATTGACAGACAGAGCAATGCTGGATGTGTTCAGTTGTTAAAGGTTAACTGAGTGAGATCTTTGTTACTGATATGATCAGTTTTATGTAAATCTCTCAGGATGTGATGTAATTATCACTGTGTGTGTATGTGTGTGTGTGTGTGTGTGTGTGTGTTTATCCCGTAATCTCAGTCTGTATCTGTAATCAGCATGTGGTCCAAAATCCACTGAATTGATGTGGTCATCATTTTTGAGGTCTGATTTCCTCTCATCTCAGTTTAAAGGTGAGGAATGACTGTGTGTGTGTGTGTGTGTGTGTGTGTGTGTGTGCGTGTGCTCTTACCTCGTGTCAAAGGGACAAAGCGGACAAACTGCCCTATTGACCTATTCCACGGGTTACACAGAAATGTCATCGCACAGGGAGAGAGAGAGAGAGAGAGAGAGAGAGAGAGCGGACTCCTCTATGAGTCACTGAGAGCGCTTAGAGACACTCGGCGTGTTTTTCACATCACTGTAAATCTACCATCAATTAACTGTGTTTAAACCATGACTGAAATATTGATTTAGTTTAAACCGTGTGTATAACAGGACAAATCCACTCAACATTGATACGGTACAAAAAAAAAAATCAACCTGGAAGTATTTTTAATGTTCATATTTTATATCGTGTTTCTGAGCTTATGGCTGAGTTTAGTCACGTAACAAAGGCTGAGTGTAAAGACGTAAAGTAACACCTTTTAAAGTGGATCATCAAGTTAGTGTGCAATTAAAATTAACTAACAAGTTTGTATGAATAAATATTTATGCATAAATATTTTCAATTTCGTTCAACGTTTTGAAACAACAAATAATAATGTCTATAATGTCTGCATCATGTCTGCTTTGCAACGCAAAAAAGGACTGCATGTGTCAAATTACGTATTCATTTACGTAAGTTAAAAGTGGGGCGGCACGGTGGTGTAGTGGTCAGCACTGTCGCCTTGCACCTCCAGGGTCCGGGTTCGATTCCCGTCTCTGTGTGCACGGAGTTTGCATGTTCTCCCCGTGCTTGGTGGGGATCCTCCGGATCCTCCGGTTTCCTCCCACAGTCCAAAGACATGTAGGTTAAATTAATCGCCATTCTCAAAGTGTGTGAATGAGTGTATGTGTGTGTGCGTGCCCTGTGATGGATTGGCACCCTGTCCAGCGTGTACCCCGCCTTGTGCCCTAAGTCTCCTGGGATAGGCTCCAGCCCCCCGTGACCCTGAATACAGGATAAAGCGGTATAGATGAGGAGTGAGTGAGTGAATGATGTTAAAAGTGATAAAGGTACAGCTTTTTTTTTTCTTTAAACATTCACTGCGGCTAAGAGTCTCATCACCGTACTGTGCTTGAAGTCTTCTGTAAATGTCAACCAGTTTTACGTTTTCATTCACCAGAGCTTCTAATCCATAGTTCTAATCCATCCATCAAACCGGGACTTTCATCGCAAGTCCCGATTTGACTTGAACGCCCCTTGTATTAAGTGGGTTAAACCAAAACCTACCAATCTTTATCCTTATTTATTTTAGTTTATGTTATTATATTTTACTTGACTAAAAAAAATCTGTCTCTATTTATATAATCTTAATTTAAAAAAACTAATTTCATTAGTTTTTTTAGTTTTTTTTGTATAAATGGTGCAACATGTCAGTTGTCAATAAAGTCAGTGTAATAATCATGTTAAGACAGCACACACACCTCTGAGTCTTTCATTTCTTTAACATTTTATACACACTTTGGTTTAATTTCTGCATTATTACTATTTGAGTATTGTGTAATATTATCAGATTTATTTATTTATTCTGTTCAGTGCTCTCGGTCTGTGTGTTTTCCAGCTCTTCGTGTCTGTTCACGTCGCCGCGGTTGAAGGTTAAATCACTTTCCAGAGACGCGCAGTGAGAAACTGATGAACGCCCTGCAGCACAGCGGGACGCCGTCAGACGCACCTCATGTCGTTCCTGGTAAAGTTGATCTACTGTACTTTATTATCCGTTTGTGTTACAGTGCTGTGCAAAAGTTTTGACCCCCCCCCCTTATTTTTTATTGCTTCCAGAGATTCCTGCATTTTTAATGTAGTCATGAGGAATAGTTCTCTACGCTTCCTGAAGGAGTTTCTATCTCCTGTCTCCTGCAGTTTCAGGATCATTCAAGCAATAAAACCATCTAACTTAAGAAATGAATCAATGAGAAACAGGGGCAGATGATGACAGATGATCAGGCCGGTGATTAGTGTGCTGCTGATGCTGATTGTTTGGGACAAACGGATGAGAAGGGAAATGAGGATGATGCTGAGGCTGTAACATGAACAACAAATTTCAAACGAATCAAACTGTCGTTGCCGCCTGTCGCAGTAAAACATTTGCTCCAGTTTCGTTAGTTAAATCAGCAGCATTTAACTGAATTTCATATGCAGATATGAAGACTTGTGCGCAGGACTGCAAGCCCCGGCGTCGCTCTGAAAGTATTTTTCGTGTCACCTCTGTCCCGGTTATTCAGGTTTCAAGAGACATAAGCGTTTAAGATAAGAATAAATGTCCTCGTTAATCTTTTCCGCTCCCTGAGGTCTCGGCACGCTCAGAAATCTGATGTGCTGCACTCACATCGTCTCTGCTTCCTTTATCTCTGACTCCTGCCCCCTTTCCTGGTATTTATTCATCATCATAAAAGGCTTTTAGATTTCAGAGCCGTCATCCTGCGTGTCAGCTTTCTGGTGATGTTTAGATTGAAAGTGTGGATTAAAAATATGAAAATGTTTGCGTTGCCAAGAGTCAGACTATCTGACTCAGCAAGCAGAGCCCACTTTCTTAAACTGAACATACTGTAGGTGAGGATCTTTAGACACGTCAGAAAGTTAGGTTTTCCCAAAAAAATGGAAGAAAAAGAAAAAAAAGAGAATTTAAACATTTTTTACTTTTGATTGCATAATAGTGGACTATGCATTGTATAAAGTTGTATTCTTTTTTATTTCAATGAGGAAGAAAATGAGAAGAAAAGTTTTGCCCGGTTTATGTAAGAGCAGCAAATTCTCCTCTAAACAACAGCTGTTAAATTTTTTTTTTTAATTTCTATTAAAAATTTTGACTTAATGGCATCGCCTACTTTAAAACCCTTCAAACAGCACAGATACTGTACACGCCAGCAACACAGCAGAAACCCCGCCGGTGTGTGTTAACAAGGAGGCTTCGGACTTCAAACTGTGCATTTGGTTTTCGGAAACATCAGGGGGAACGAATATTATCAGTAAATTTTACCACTACCAGAATATCTACTGAAATCTTGAGAAATGACCATATTATTATTTATTTATTTATTTTTGGTCATAGAAGCAACCATTAAAAATACATGATTATGTGAAGTCGTGGCCAAAAGTTTTGAGAATGACACAAATATTAGTTTTCACAAAGTTTGCTGCTAAACTACTTTTAGATCTTTGTTTCAGTTGTTTCTGTGATGTACTGAAATATAATTACAAGCACTTCATATGTTTCAAAGGCTTTTATCGACAACTACATGACATTCCTCAGCAGTCCATTCGCCATACTTTTTTGCAGAAGATCAATCTGTCCCTGAGGTTTTTTTTGGAGAGAAGTGGCTTCATTGCTGCCCTTCTTGACACCAGGCCATCTTCCAAAAGTCTTCGCCTCACTGTGCGTGCAGATGGGCTCCCACCTGCCTGCTGCCATTCCTGAGCATTTCTGGGAAAACCTAGCTTTCTGACGTGTCTAAAGCTCTGCACTGGTGGCACTCCGATCCCGCAGCTGAATCCTCTTTAGGAGACGATCCTGGCGCTTGCTGGACTTTCTTGGACGCCCTGAAACCTTCTTAACAAGAATTGAACCTCTTTCCTTGAAGTTCTTGATGATCCTATAAATTGTTGATTTAGGTGCAGTCTTAGTAGCCACAATATCCTCGCCTGTGAAGCCATTTGTACGCAACGCAATGATGGCTGCAAGCGTTTCTTTGCAGGTCACCATGGTTAACAATGAAAGAACAATGATTTCAAGCATCACCCTCCTTTTAACATGTCAAGTCTGCCATTCTAACCCAATCAGCCTGACATAATGATCTCCAGCCTTGTGCTCGTCAACATTCTCACCTGAGTTATTACTGAAATGATCTCAGCAGGTCCTATAATGACAGCAATGAAATGCAGTGGAAAGTTTTTTTTTCGGGATTAAGTTAATTTTCATGGCAAAGAAGTACGATGCAATTCATCTGATCACTCTTCATAACATTTTGGAGTTTATGCAAACTGCTATTATAAAAACTTAAGCAGCAACTTTTCCAATTTCCAATATTTATGTAATTCTCAAAACTTTTGGCTACGACTGTACAGTATATCTGTGCTATTTCTTTGCCTATGTGACCCATTTTCACATTTTTTGCTCAGTCATGTTTGTATAGTTGATTAAAATAAACAAAAATTCTGTTCCAACTGCCTATTTTTGACGGGCAAACCTGTGGACGAATACGCAGATTTATAGGTAGGCTATTAAAGAAAATGTGCTGCCGGTAGATTACTCCCAGAAACCAGTGCACTATGTGCGAACATTCAGATAGCACCAGGTAGTGATGGGAAGTTTGGATCATTTTAGTGAGTCGCTTCTTTGAATCTCATTCATCAAAATAAACAAATCTTTTTTTGCTTCGAGTCTTTTAGTTCATGTCGTTCTTTTGATCAGAAATAAAATAAAATGTTACATTTTCAGTAAGCAGACCTCCACCACGTCTACATACACACATTCTGGCTACAGTTCCAGTAATGAGAATATTACCATACAGATAAGGATATATTATGATAAACAGAATGAGCAGCTCACCGTCATATCTTCTGGTCCGAGTCGTTCGTTCTTTTGTCACATGACTCTCATAGACGCTATGCAGTGCAATAGATTCAAAAGAACGAACGACTCGGACTAGAAGACCCATGAGATGAATCACTTATTTCTGATGCTGTGTTCATGCTCGCCCAGTAGAAAATGAACGCATCACTCTCCGAGACTACTCGTTCTTCTGAGTCACGTTAAAAAAGAACGAATCGTTCATGAACAACCCTCACTAGCACCAGTGCTGCTCCGGTGCAGGAGAAAAGAGAAGTGAAAAGATAAAGAAAAGAGCGAAGAACAAACTGAAGAGTGAAAAAAATAAAGAAAAAAGTGATGTGAAAAGTGAAAAGATTAAGAAAAAAGAAAACTGAAAAGAGACCTTAAAGATAAAAAAAATGTCTATATTAATAGATAAATGAATAAAATGCAAATAAATAAATAAACAAATAAAAAATTTATTAATGAATTCATATAAAGAAAAAAATTAAAAAGCGGGAAAAAAAATTAAAAGAAAAAAGGGGACATTTCATACAACTTCTTTAGTTGTGTGAGTGCTGAATAACAACATATTCATTTTTTTTGCTGAACAGTGCTGAGCCATATATATATATATATAAAAATACATGTAAAAAACTGCAAAAACAAATAATGTCTAAAATGCTGTCTTAAGGGTTACGCTAAAATAAATAAATAAATAAGTAGCAATAACATTGTTCTTATACAGTACATACTGTATGTGAGTTGTCTTTCAGCATCACTGCTCTGAGAGAAATGACGTTGGGGCACCAGATCACAAGAATGATTCATGTCCACTTAACAAATCCTTGTGGGAAATTGAAAGCGTATGATACTGACTAAGTCTTCTTTGCAATGCATTTAGACAGTATGACTCATGTTCCTGTTTCTGTTGTTCCTCCCAGGACTGCTCCTGTATCTCCGCCCACTCTCAGGTCCAGCCAATCAGCTGTGAGGATCAGTACGAGGACATCAGTGGGTCGTACCTGGTCAGTAAGAAGCCGGAAGTTGACGTAAAATGCAACCCAATGATCAACACTGAGCTGCCGAATTATATAAATGCTCGATAATACGGTAACAACTAGATGGTCTTCAGCGACTGGCGAAAAAGGGAACTTATGCACGGATTTGCACTTGTAAAAGGATTCTCACTACAGCACTTAAATCAGATTTCATCTTTACTCTTCACTCACTTTAATTTTATAGCACTATCAAAAACGAAGTAACGATAGAAATACAAGGATAAAGTTTGTGGGCGAAATTTGCAAAGAGCAAATAAAATCTGCATAAAGCAAAGAAAACAACTAAGGAGATTTGAAATGACTGGAACTGAGTTAAAAACCCTTCAACACATTATCGAAACCTTGAGGGATAGTGCTGAAACTTCAGCTTAGTGGAAGGAATGTGGTCGGAAAGAAAATCATGAATGGAGATCACTTAAACACTTGGTGAAGATGCATGGTAAAAATTGACAAGATTGCTAGAGCCTTTGGAGCGATGGAAACAGAGTGATGGGCACGTCAGGGTGAAAAAGGAAGCACATGACAGTGTTATGATCTGGAGTTGCTCAGGTCTAGACTCAGTAACGTTATATGGCAATACAATGAAGTCAGCTGATGACCTAAATGTACTGAATGACCAGGATATCACATCTGTGTGGGCTTACGATTATGACATGGCACTAAACTGGGATTTGACCTGACTAGGACTTGACAGGCAAATTAAAACCAGGAGGCGATGCTAGCACAATGTTCTCAGTCACTGACGCAAGAGTGTGCTGAAAACATGGTGTTCTTGACCCAATGATCAGGAGAAAGCATGGAAGAAGCAAAACTGAGGTGTGCTGCCGGAACAGTGTACTCAAAGCTAGGGTGTAGAGTGAGCGTGGGGAGCGTTTGGGAGTGGAACTCCCAAAACCAGGAATGATGGTTTCAATGCCACCAGTTGGTGGCATCCTTATAAAATCAGAGAAGGCTTGTTATTCTGAAAATCAGCCGGTGGTGTCTCAGAGCATGACTCAGACAGAACAGGGCATACATCTGGGCACACATCTGGAAATGCCCGGCATTAAGCAGGGCATAATTCAGGCATAGCCTGGCATAATTCTGTATAATTCTGGATTATGGCATGACTCATAACATTACATGGTATGACTCTCACCCCAAAGGACAAACCATTTGGTCAACATCATTCTGTATTAGCATGACAGGACACCTAGTGACACCGAGGTGTTTAAATCCAGTGGAGGAGTTATGATACGCGATGTTCTCGGATTAGAGCAGCAACATCTGTGCTCAGAAATCAGCTCTATTCCAGAAGTCTTCAGATGGAAAGATGTGTGATTATGGAACTGTATGAAATCCCTGCTTTGTTTTAGCATTGTAGCATAACTTGTTTAAAATGTCAAAGTGTGTGTGTGTGTGTGTGTGTGTGTGTGTGTGTGTGTGTGTGTGTGTGTGTGTGTGTGTTTAACAGAGCAGTGATGGCTCGTTCTTCGGAGCTGATGATGACCTCTCCGGCTTATCTGCTGATCCAGCAGACTATCAACTGCTCTCAGTACTCGGTAAGGTGTGTGTGTGTGTGTGTGTGTGTGTGTGTGTGTGTGTGTGTGTGTGTGTGTGTGTAAACAGATAATGTGTCAGGTAATTCATGTATATTCTGTGTAAGTACTTTTTAGTCAGTAGAAAATAACCATACTGCGCTCCGTGTGTGTGTGTGTGTGTTTAGGGCGGGGCTTTAATAACCTGAGCCAGGTGAGCATGGCCCGTCACAGGCCCTCCGGTCGACTGGTGGCAGTGAAAAACACCAACTTGGATGAGTGTACAGAGGAGGAACTGCTGCAGCTTATGGTAAATACACTCCTCCTCACTACGAGCCGAGTCCAAAACTATTGGCACCCTTCGTGATATTGCCTATGAAAGCAAAAATTTTATTTTAAAATCAAACTATACAGTGTCGCTATACATTACTGTTAGAAACAGCTATTAGTTATTGATAAAAATAATAATAATAATAATAATAATAATAATAGGTAATACATGGTAGTTATTTGTTTGTGTGTGTGTGTGTGTGTGTGTGTGTGTCTATGCAGAATGAGGCGCTATTATCCAGACTATTTCGTCACCCAAACCTGCTGACGTCCAGATTGGTGTTTAGTTCCTGCTGCCAGCTGTGGGTGCTCTCCCCGCTAATGAGCTACGGTACACACACACACACACACACACACACACACACACACACACACACACACACACACACACACACAAATCGTTAATCTGATGAGTCATAAAGCTTTCTTTAAAGATCATATTTATGTAAATAATAAGACAGTCATATCGTGTTATAACACATTCATACATTCAACATTTTTATAAACGTTGTTATGATAACTTAAAAACATATGTAATACTGGGCCATATTGTGCCTTATTAAACATTAATGTTCTTCATTATAACATTTGTGAAAACAAAACTAACCATTGATATTATATTTAAACAACATTGCACTTAACAGAGTGCTGTTGTACTGAATAGCTACACAGCTGATATTAAGCACAACAGCACGACCTCAACTGTGATATTGCTTTCATACAACAGT